>CM073141.1:36333713-36356213 GCA_037039145.1 Fundulus diaphanus | reverse complement strand
TGGGACCAATTGATTGAATTAAATTATTGTCTAACTTAATAAATAATTTCGATTTTGTATTGAAAGTAAGCAAACTTCCAGATCTACGTCCCAGGAAGCCCGACTTTTACGCAGATGGGAGTTTTGCTAACTGAAAGATGTTCTGAGGGCAGAAACTAATGGGATTGGTTCAATCAGGCAACCAATCAGAACAGAGGAGAGGCGCGCCTAACTAATTTGAAGTTAGCGAGAGAAGCAAGCGGTTGTTACTGTTTATTTTCATGTTCGCAGTTCTCGATTAGCTATAAGAACCATTGGGAAGGTAAGTTCATTTTCTTGTGAAATAAAAGCTAGCCTTCAAGAAGCTGTAGCAGCTAACGTTAGGCTAAGTTAGAGAATTATAGATCTAAAATGAAAATGGCTATGTGGTGTCTGTTATTAACACGGGACAAAGTGTTTTGGACATGCTAAAATGATTTACGACACAATGTAGGCCTATACATTTTCACCGGACTAGCCTGAAGTAAGCTAGCAGCAGCAGAGTAACCTAAATCATAATATGTCCGAGGGCAGTTCACGCTCTCTCCTGGTCCCAGGGCTGAAGTGATATGCTCCTGCTCTCAGGGCAGAGTAACCTAAATCATAATATGTCCGAGGGCAGTTCACGCTCTCACCTGGTCCCAGGGCTGAAGTGATATGCTCCTGCTCTCAGGGCAGAGTAACCTAAATCATAATATGTCCGAGGGCAGTTCACGCTCTCACCTGGTCCCAGGGCTGAAGTGATATGCTCCTGCTCTCAGGGCAGAGTAACCTTAATCATAATATGTCCGAGGGCAGTTCACGCTCTCTCCTGGTCCCAGGGCTGAAGTAATATGCTCCTGCTCTCAGGGCAGAGTAACCTTAATCATAATATGTCCGAGGGCAGTTCACGCTCTCTCCTGGTCCCAGGGCTGAAGTAATATGCTCCTGCTCTCAGGGCAGAGTAACCTTAATCATAATATGTCCGTGGGCAGTTCACGCTCTCACCTGGTCCCAGAGCTGAAGTAATATTAATACTTGTCTATAGGGCAGAGTAACCTACTTGTAATTTCTGTGAGGATTTTAGCTCTTCTGACATATAATGGGATATTTGCATAGATTGACAGTCCTTATATATTTAACCTAGGGTGTTTGTTTAACCTTTATTTCTTCTCAGAGTATCTCCAATTTTGTTGGAATGATGAGTGGTGAGTTTTTTCTTTTTATTTTATTATTGTTGGTTTGTTGATTTTGTAAAAAAACAAACAAAAAAAAAACTTAATCTTAAAAGTTAATGTGTGACATAGACAGATAATGCTGCCTTTCCCTCGTACAGAAATAGAGAAATGGGTGAAAAATGAGGCCCTTCCAGGGTACTTCCACCTAGGGGATGTGGGGCAATTTCCCTTGAGCCTTGCAAGTTTCCGTTCCCTTTATAATCAACACTGCATCTCTGATGAGGTTTGAATGTTTTATCAAAGGAATGTCTGATGCCTGCATATATATACATACATACATGCATACATATTATGCATACACACTTGCATACATACATACAATGTTAGCCTACTGCAAGTCATGATGTCTCAGTGCCCACCCCTAGGGAGTGCATCCTCTCCAAGTATGGAACCACAACTCATCTTTTACTTGTCAATTGCTTTTTTCTAATATCAACATTTCTTGTCTGTAGATCATGGATGCCATGTTTTATCTGAAAGGAAAGGTAATGTGATATACATACTTTTTACCACGTCATGTTGAGATCAAATCTTGGACTTAACCAAAACTTACTGTGTCTAGCATTGTAAATCCACACTTGCTTCATTCACAAATGTTGTCTTTTATTTAAGCATGATCAAACATGTGTCCTGACATCACATGTAATTACCAATATATTGGAGGGCACAAAAAGGGCCAGGAGCACCTACTTTGTGAAGGTATGATTAATTTATTGACCAACACACTAGACTGGATGCAATTTATACACAACCTCACTCATGCTTCATGCTGGGTGATAACATAGTAGCCTGTATATGTTACCTAAGAATACTGTGAAGCCCTCTACTTATGTGGACAGCTGTGCTCTGATAATAAGCCTCTTTAACCAAGACTTGGCAATCATAATCCTGACAAGACAAGACCTACAGTATATTTTTCTATTACCCCATCTCCCCAGAATAACATTCTACACAGCAGTAGGTATATCATGGGCCCCTATTTGGAGAATGGTAACCACTGGACCTTTGTTGTAAGTAAACATAGTGCTTACTATGTAAGTAATGTTTTATTGTTTAAGTTCTCTGATAATTCTGCATTGGGATAATCAAGTTATGATCGTCTTCTCCTCCAGTGGTCAAGGAGAGTCATTACTGTACATGTAATTTCTCTCAAACCTGTTCCACCACTCCAGGTTCCAAACATAGTTCCAGTCTCTCTCCCTGTTTACAAACTTTACCAGTGCTCTCTGTCTCTGTCCTGGTTTTTGTGCTTCAAATCACTAAAGTTACTGTTTCCTTTTTGTAGCATTTTGACCTAACCTCCAAGGTCATTACATATGCCAATTCTTTGGGTGAGTCTACGGATAAGATGTCCGCAATCAAAGACAATTGGGGGTAAGTTAGGGAAACGTATGCTGAGCGGGTAGCTCAGTGGTCTAAGGGGTTAGACAAGGAATCATAGGATCGCTGGTTTGAGTCCTAGATGTTGACTTGATGTTGCACGTCGTGCCAAGACTCAGTCCACCCAGCTGTAACATGGGTACCAGCTTCTGCTGGGAGTTACCTACGCTGGGGGAGTGTACGGCTCTTGTCCGCTTAGCACCATGGAAACCGCACATAAGCACCGGCCCAATTGGCCTTCATGTCTAAGAACAACTAGGGTAGCTTATGCCACATATTGTTTCTTGGTCATCTCTGGTGTAAAGAGCAATACTTTCAAATATATTTTTTTACATTGTTGTTAATCTGAGCTTTTCCTTTGACTGTTAGAAAATTTGCAGAGGCTAGGCAGACAACTGGACCTTGGACTATTAAGTCCTTTAAACATGCAAAGCAAATGGACAGCGTGTCCTGTGGTGTTTTCACCATCATGGTAACATTTCACATATAGAATCATTTTGCCATGTCATTTAAATGTATTTAAGTATGTGAATTATCAAATCATGATGCTACACTTCACATTAACAGTTTGCAGAATGCCACCTTAGTGTCTCCCCTTCAGGGACTGCTGTCTTTTCACAAAAAGACAGCAATTGACACAAGAGCTTTGGGCAGCACTAGGTAAGAGTATTAATGTCTTATTGGGTACTTTTGCAAAGATTCTCCTTTTCATGTTAGTGACTTTGCTCAAGGAGGCATATCAAATATTCATTCAAGTACTTGTATCCCACAGATCGCACCAAACGATGTGGTTCTTGTGTTAAGCTGCTGCATGGCAAAGGGGTATACAATGTTTGATAACATACTGCGCTTACTTTGGCTTTGGCTACATTATGCTTTTAGAAATCAGTGCAGAAAGGAAATGCATTTAATGAGTGCTTGAAAGTAGTTCAGACTATGTTTGAGAGGAATTTTTATAATGACAACAAAGATATGGACCTGATGATACCAAACGCCCCTTGTAAATGCAATCATTTTAGTTTGCTTTGGATAAGCAATTTTCAGATAAATTGTAACTCTTATTGTTATCGTCTAAACTTGATTCTGACATAATTGTGTTTTAAGGTTAAATGTGGTACCTGTAGTGGGCATTGCCACACTATGTGCCTGCAAAAGAAGGGCCTGTGTTTTCTTTGTGCTTGTAAGTTATCAGTTACACCTCTCAACACATTCTCAATCCATGATCTGAGTTTAGGGCTTACTGGCTGTACTGTATCTGTCTCATCCATGGCTACTGGCTAGATGACAAGAATTATCCCATGGCCTTTACCAGATATACAGTATGTGCTTATTCTCCTTTTTGCTGCTAGATGACTCTGACGTTGTCCAGGTGGACAACACGGAAGAGGTTGTTGTCGTGGAGAATGCTACCTACACTCAGATGGGTAGGTGCTTGTCTGCTTTACTTCCACCCTTTCACACGGCACATGAACGGTTAGCCCGAGAATTCTCGTCGCAATTCAAAATTCCACTGGAGCTCCAAGCAGATTTGTACACGCAGCCTTATAACGCTATTTACAGCTCTTCGAGTCACGGTAAACTGTCATTTTTGGTACATAGCTAATTTAGATACACCAATGGTGTGGGTGCTTGCGTTTCTTTAGGAATCCGTCATCTTGGTTTGTACAGAAATTAATATTAAGTGACATACACACAGGAGGGCGGAAACATGGATCTGGTGTTAATAGGGGGCGTTCCGATAGCTGGTGGAGAGTGATGTGCTGCTGAAGAACCCGGCAAAGCTGTGACAATTATTATTGTTATAATCATAGTACAGAAACAGCTCTTATTAAGGTGCTAAATGACATATGTAGGAGCCATTTATAGTTGTTGGTGTTTAGGTATGGTTTGTTTCTGGTTTATTTGTTTTGGGTGGCGGTGTTTTGTTTAGGTTGACACACTGACCTATATTCTGCTCTACCACTGGTGGCGGTATGGAGGGGAAGGCTTTATAGGTGCGACGTGAGAGGGCAGAAAGGATTTGGGTGACGGGAGGTCATACGGTTTTTACCCCTTTCTTTGGCACACAATAGCCTGCGTCCACTGGTTAAATTCTTTTATATCCACACTCTCCATAATTACCTGTCCATCTCACTTGTAAAGACCGCCACTCGTATTGTTTGGATAGTTTGTTCATATACAAACTTACTTCAATAAATGGGAACGCCCATACCTTATCTCCTGGTTTCAACATCATATTGTAAGCGCGTTAAATTCCAGATTCCCCGCACCCAGAAGCGACAAAAGGTGGTTGATAGTCGCTACAACATACGTCTCAACACAGACTCTGGCAAAACTTCAGTGCTTGTATTACTGGGCCTCAGTGCAGCCTTTGATACAATTGACCATAGCATACTCCTACACCGGTTGGAACACTGGCTTGGACTATCAGGCGGAGTGATCAACTGGCTGAAGTCCTATCTGCAGGAGAGAACTTTCTTTGTTGCCCTTGGTAATTACACCTCATCTCCAGCACCCTTGACGTCAGGTGTCCCCCAAGGGTCAATCCTGGGGTCACCTATTTTTAATCTCTACATGATCCCACTGGGTCAGATTATAAAAAACACTCAGGTTTCGTATCACAGCTATGCAGATGACACACAACTTTATTTAGCCCTGTCACCCACTGATAAGAATCCCCTTGGCTCACTGTGTGACTGCCTTGACCAAATAAATAGGTGGATGTCCCAAAACTATTTGCAATTGAACAAAGAGGAGACTGAAGTAATTGTATTTGGGAGGAAGTATGAAAGAGACAAAATGACTACACTTTTTAGGACAAAAGTGCTTGAAGTTAAGACTAAAGTCATAATTGATAGTGACCTCAACTTTGATGATCATATGAGAGCTGTAACTAGGACATAATTTTATCATCTGAAAAATATTGCCAATCGAAGAGACCTTATGTCCCAGTCTGACCTGGAAAAGCTTGTCCATACTTTTATCTCAAGCGGGCTAGACTATTGCAATGGGCTCTTCATAGGACTTCCAAAAAAGACAATTAGACAGCTTCAATTAGTTAAAAACGCGACAGCACGAGTCCTAACAAAGACAAGCAGAAGAGAACATATCACCCCTATACTTAAGTCCCTGCATTGGCTGCCATTTTCTTTTAGGATAGATTTGAATGTATTGCTACTGGTTTGTAAAGCACTGCATGGGATGGGGCCAACATATATATCAGACATGTATGCAAGTCTGTTGGCTAGTCAGCCTACTGTATATAGACATGCTGTTACACAATATAATTGTTTCTATTTATGTATCAACAGAAGCAGAGACCACAGAGGATTTACTCTGTGAGTTACAAGATCATCCCTGTTCATGAGTAACTATACCAGAATAACAATTTCATCATTAAATACAACATTACGTTTATGTTCCAAATGACACTTAATTAGCTTATACCTATTCTGGTCTTGATTAGCCTAGGTACACACACCTATGTACAAATGCACCCACACACACATACAGAGATCTTTGAAACTGTTTGTTCCCTGAATGCTGTTCTGATTTGTCTTAAATACATTAGATGGTGGCCTGGCACAAGAATCAGCGGCCGCAGAGGGGGAACAAGGTAGGAAGATACTGTATTATGGTCATCATAGTTTTGGGCATGAAATGAGGTCACATTAAAATAACAACAATATATTTTCACTTCTATAGTATTATTTGAAGTGGAGAGTGTTCTCCGAATATCTGATGGGACCAAGGCCAAAAGGTAATTTTGTATGTCATCACTATCAATATTTCATACATTTACATATTTATTTCTAATGAATAAATAGTTCCAAACAATAACTGTCTACAGAGGTCTACACATTGCGCCCCTCTCCCTCCAAGCATGCTATTTGATTTTGCTCTGCAAGCAGGGATTAAATGGAAGTTCAAATCTTTGCCTCAGATAGGTCCAATCACAGAAAAGGGTGTGGGTAGCATTAAGCTGATACTGTACAGTAACATACAGTCATTTGATCGCCATTTGTTAATGCCACCTTCAATATGAGCTTCCACCTAGATATACTGGGCCAAAGCTGGGAATACAGAGTCATGTATTTAAGAAGCTGTTGGGAATGACTTATCTAGAACCCTTTTAAGGTCTCCTTTATGTGTTGTCCTGTACCTAAAGTGTTACCTACTGACATTTCTCCAAGGTTGAAGATTGTTTTAACTCAGTATGCCTGCTTAAAATCTCCACTGATATTGCAGATATACAGTGACAAGGGAGGAACTGTTTAGAAGGTGTGGGTCACCAGAGTGCTATTCATCCAATGCTCTGGTGGCCTACTTAAGGAAAGGCAAGAGCCAAAAAGAGGTGCTCATGGCCAAGTTGCACAAGTCGGAGGTCAAGCCAGGACCACGAATAAAGCTGTCAACAAGTGTCAGCAAGTTGTGTGAAGGTAACTGAGGTTTAGAGGTTAAAGGAAAATTCCGGTTTTTAGCACTTTAAGGCCCTTTAATTACAGTGTAGTAGACTACAGTAAATCAGTAAATCGAATTACCCTTACTTTCTCTCGTCATCTTCTTAAAGGAAAATTCCGGTTTTTCGCACTTTAAGGCCGTTTTCTGGTTTGTTTTGGATGAACTAGGGTGGTGGACACCGAAATTTTGACGATTGGTCCTGTCTCGACTTTTCTGACTCGTTTTGAATCGCCTTTTCGCTTCTCAGGGTGGCTGGCAATGGGCATACTGTAGTAGGTTACTCAAACACGTCCTAAAACAACCCTTAAGGTTCGTTTTCAAAACTGTGCAACTCACCGAGTGGTTAGTGGAGTTCGTTGACTATTAAAAGCAAATATATCGGCGCAATGTATGATTCGTATTTGAACCTGAAGCATAGACGGTGGCGCAGTAATATCAGATTCTTCCAAAAGAAATAATTGGGATTTTACAAAATACCAAATTAAAGACGACAGAAACTGTATTTCGCTACGCTACTTGTTTTGGAACATCAAGGAACACCACTAACCACTCGGTGAGTTGCACAGTTTTAAAAACGAACCTTAAGGTGTAATGAATCGTAGAGATAGAACCCAAATGTGAGCCAGACACGGAGCTGAGTGTTGAAAAGGGGTTTAATAACAAAATCCAGGAGGCAAAAAAGGGAAACATACGGGAATCAAACAGGACCAGACATAAGCTAAACCGACTCAAAAAACAGGAGGACAAAGAACAGATCAGACACTGACTAGCAGACGGGCAGGTAAAATAACAGAGGCAGAGATGTGCTTACCGCAAGCTGACGGGAGGGAACTACACAAGACATTCTGGCAACAGACAAATAACTAAGGTGGGCTTAAATAGGTGACGGAACAGGAGAGCAGGGCAGGACTAATTAACAAAAACAGGTGGAGGTGATAAAAGGAGCACACAACTGACGGACAAAAACCCTAAGGTAGAAAATAAGACCAAACAGACACGAGCTGAAAAAAGCTAATAACTAAGGCCAGATAACAAAAAATAGGCTAAGCATAAAAGTGATGGCAAAAAACAAGGTAAACCAAAACATAACGCCAACAAAACGAGGATCCAAACAAGACAGAACTCAAAACAACCAGACAATCAAAAACAGGAGAGAGGAGGAAAACTAATAACATAAACCAGAACTAAAACCGGAATATTACATAAGGGTTGTTTTAGGACGTGTTTGAGTAACCTACTACAGTATGCCCATTGCCAGAGAAGCGAAAAGGCAATTCAAAACGAGTCAGAAAAGTCGAGACAGGACCAATCGTCAAAATTTCGGTATCCACCACCCTAGTTCATCCAAAACAAACCAGAAAACGGCCTTAAAGTGCGAAAAACCGGAATTTTCCTTTAAGAAGATGACGAGAGAAAGTAAGGGTAATTCGATTTACTGATTTACTGTAGTCTACTACACTGTAATTAAAGCAACATCAAAGAACTTTCCCTCTGTCGCACGCACGCCATTTGTTTACCCAGCACCGGCTTTGCAAATAACGATGTCCACAGAAAAGGTAGAATATGTTGCACGATTTATGAAAGTACGATGTATTGCGACATCAGATGCGAGGCAAATTTGTAGTTTCTTATGTCTCATTCCATCGAACTACAGATCCGCTAGCCCTGGAAGCAAATGTAATTTGCTGCCGCTAGGGTGCGTCTAGATTTCTAGGCTATAGATACGCTACCCGATCTGGCAAACTTACATAGTGCGGTTATAGCCGATAGAGGGCCGCAAAGCGAATTCAGAAGTGCCGATCACCCTGTTACAAGTTGATGAACCACTGAAACTATTTTGGAACCATTATTTTAAGGTACAAAAAAGTCTTTAGTGTTGCTTTAATGCTAAAATATATTATTCAGGTGCACACAGATTAAAACTGTTGCTGAACTCTTGATAGACTTGCCTTTGGCTTTGAGGGAACCCTTCCCTTAGTTGATTTAAACCAGTTGTATGAGTACTAATGTGTGCAGGCTGCAAATCAAAACTAAAAGTAGTTTTCGTTGTAACCAGCAGATTAATACCAGCAGCAAAGAGCAGATAAAAGATCAGATTGTGTATCGAAACATACTTGTCATTAAAGTTCCTGTTTACATTTCTCTAATTGTAAATATGCAATTGTATTTTTGTAGAGGAATGTGTGACCCTTTCAGAGGATCTGAACTTCCTGGCAGCAAAGTTCCTCCCCATCACCAAAATCAGCCAGACCTGTCTGGAGGAGGGTGATGGGTTACATGAGGCCATTGCAAAAACTGAAAACTGCAGGTACTTGTGCTTGTGTACAGTTATCATTTGACTTATTGCATTATCATTTGACATCCTTTGAATAATTGCATTATTTCTCATTGTTGTCATGAAAATCAATGCCTCCACCAAACTGTACCATTTACTATACATTTGCAGGAAGACACTGGGACACCTCCTGACCACCATGGAGGCCAATTGGCAAAATTATGGCCTGGCCACTCATGGCCTTGGTCCCCAAATGTTGAAGGGCACCTTTGCCCTGATCGACACCTGTCTGGCCAAAAAAATTGAAATTTTGGAGACCCAGAAATAAAGTGAGATATTGATTGTACACATTTATAATTCTTTATTTTCATTCATATACTGCATTGATGTATTGCATATTCTCTTATTCTTCTCCTACCATAGAGACAAACAAGCCAGTCTCCAACCGGCCCAATAACTGTGTATCAAGTGTTCAACATGTTCAATAAAATCAGTCCTTTGAGTGGAGTCTGTTGTGTATCCTTGTTCTTCTTTTTAGTTGGAAGTTCTCATGCTTTGTTCTTTTCATTTGTTGCCTATATGCATGTAAAGCCACAATTTTCTTTTTTTTGGACACACTGGTGAAGTTGCTGAAAGCCAGCTTGTGTGCTCTTTGTACAGTGTTATACAGGTCATGGCTTGGCTTGAAACTATTTGAACTGCACCACTCTAGTAGGTCTGTCAACATGGCATGTATAGACGGTTTCTGTTCAGCTTCAGGCTTTTGTGACTGTACTGTGTTTTCTGAGTGTGTGGGTAGCTCTTGAGGTTGGAGGATATTTACCACATGTATACAGACACATTTTTCTCTGTGACTATTTGCTGTACACGTGCACAAAGTTGGACTTTTCAGACTGACAACACTAATGCTTCCATCACTATGGAAGACGGTTACGTTTTCATCATTTTTGTGGTACAGTTGACTGTTGATTACTTTTTTTGCTTCTGTATTCCGCATGTTCTCAATATCCATCCCTCTCCTCTGTGCCTCTGTCTTCACTAAAATGATGTGCTTACACAGGTTACCTATTCTGAAACTTTCGCAATCACACATAAAGTTAACTAAATTGACAGTGTAGCAGTTGGGACCAGATTCAGATTTTACAGAACATTTTCCATTTTCCATGTTTAAGTTTGAGCCAAGACCCTTTTCAAGCATGACTGCAGCTTCCTTAGCAGCAGCGGAGGTGTCCACTTTCAGCCTTCCAGCTTCTGTGAGGTCATCCATGCAACTGCAGTTAGGGGAAAATATATTATTTTCAAAGATACAAGAGGGTATGAAAGACTAGGACAACAGAACCATGCCACTAAAGTAAAATAACTAACCTGTAATACTTCTGCATATCTCCACACAGCAAATGTAGAAGTTGGTCAACTCTCTTGTTGGCCTGGCCCCGTAGAAACTGATACTTCAGTGTAAGGAAGAATCTTAAAAATAAAAAAGGCAGTATGTAATTCACATGTGATGAGCAAGGTATTTTTAGATTTGACAGCAAAACATCCACCATGTCAGCTATGCTTTAAAGGAAAAATGAGTACTGTATATAAGGTAATTGTTACCATATTCATATTAACAAAACAATACACAAATGTATACAGTTAGGCCGTGGGCCAGAATCTGTAGGGCGACTTTTTGTATGAACTGTCAGGGGGCAACTTTCTTCCACCGGGATAAGTTGCTACACATAGCAGTGATCTCAAAACACCAATGTTCCCTCGTTTTTACTTGCACATTAATAAGTTATAGCCGATAAAAAATCTAAACTTTTGTGCTCCGGTCCAAGAGGTCACGTGATCATTCATTTTCTAACACGCTTATCCCTGCTGGGTTCGTGAGGGGTGCCGGTGTCCATCTCTAGCCTTCAATGGGTGAGAGGCAGCGTATACCCTGGACAGTGTCTATCTCCAGCTGTTAATATGAATATGGTTACAAAATGAATGATGGATGGTCTGGGCTATTTCTTTTTCCTTGGCATAAAGATCTTTGCCAACTGGCGCCAGAAAATGCTATTATTGGGCTTTCTTCGTCTGGAAACAAATGTTTACAACCCTTTACGGGCGCAGCCATGATGAACTGGTTGAACTCGCTCAGCTGACAATACAGCGATCTGATTGGTTGAGCAGCAAAAATCGAATCATGTGACCTCTTGGATCGGAGCGCCACAGTTTAGATTTTTTAATCGCCTATAACTTTTTAATGTGCAAGTGAAAACGTGGGAACATTGGTGTTTTGAGATCACTGCTATGTGAAGCAACTTATCCCGGTGGAAGAAAGTTGCCCCCTGACAGTTCATACGAAACATCTTAAGGAGACGTCCTGCAGATTCTGGCCCACGGACTAAATGACAAATGGTTAGTATAATACCTCTCTGCCTTGTTGTTGGTCTCACTGCTACAGTGAAAGAATGTTCTGCCAAAATTAACCCACAGCTCAGCATAAGGGAACCAATGGGTCTTTAGGTAGGTTGTCACATGTGTACTACCTAAATAGGTGTCAATCTCGCTGCACTTTTTAGCAGACACACTCAGAAATTCTTCTTCCTAAAAAACAGATTTTTGTCTCAGATCCTTCATCATCAATATCACTACTAAAGGCTATTATATCAATTGTTCCATACAGTATACAGAATACAAAATGTATAATTTTGCTTTTGTTGATCACTTAATTGGTACTGGGCTTATGAATATTAAAAAAGAAGAATATTACCCTTGGGCATGCTTTCATGGACACTATGGCATGTATGACCACATTTCTCTGGTCAGCAGTCAAGTGCCCTCCATCAGTCTTCACAAGCCATCTATTAACAGCCTATAGCAGCATACAAAAATGGTTTTAGATGAGCTACCTCTCTGGCGTGTTTCCTTTGGTCTTTGGCTAAAATATCATGTATGTTTTTGGCACATAATATGCCCTCGGACATATTATGATTTAGCTTACTCTGCCCTGAGAGCAGGAGCATATCACTTCAGCCCTGGGACCAGGTGAGAGCGTGAACTGCCCTCGGACATATTATGATTTAGGTTACTCTGCTGCTAGCTTACTTCAGGCTAGTCCGGTGAAAATGTATAGGCCTACATTGTGTCGTAAATCATTTTAGCATGTCCAAAACACTTTGCCCCGTGTTAATAACAGACACCACATAGCCATTTTCATTTTAGATCTATAATTCTCTAACTTAGCCTAACGTTAGCTGCTACAGCTTCTTGAAGGCTAGCTTTTATTTCACAAGAAAATGAACTTACCTTCCCAATGGTTCTTATAGCTAATCGAGAGCTGCGAACATGAAAATAAACAGTAACAACCGCTTGCTTCTCTCGCTAACTTCAAATTAGTTAGGCGCGCCGCTACTCTGTTCTGATTGGTTGCCTGATTGAACCAATCCCATTAGTTTCTGCCCTCAGAACATCTTTCAGTAAGCAAAACTCCCATCTGCGACTTTTACTCCGCTTATGGGTGCGCAAATAAAAGGACACTAGGAACCAGATCCTGAGGAATTACCTTCCATAAGTAAGATTTTATGATAGATCATCCTCATGCTTTACAGTTACAGTTTTCCGGCATAACACAATATGTGCTAATGGGTAGCAGGGATGGAAGTAGAGAAAAGTACATTAAACACCAAAAAAAACCAAAATGGTCCTAAATTACTGGACAGACATGATTTGTCAGTAGTACAGTTTTTACTATTTTTTTTAATGTATTTGATTCTAAGATGCGTTATTAGGTTTTTTGTTGATTTTTTTTCCCAGATTGCGGTTTGTATTATATAATTTTTAAATGCTGTTATAGGCACCTCTGCTCTCACTTGTCTGTATATAGTTTTGCTCCTATTTAGATCAGTGCTGTTGTCTGTAGATCAGTGTCTGTGTATATAGCCTATATATACAGTATATATATATATATATATATATATATATATATACAGTATATATATATATATATATACAGTATATATATATATATATATATATATATATATATATATATATATATATATATATATATATTGGAAGAAAGAGAGAGAGATTTATGTGTGTATAATCTGTGTGTATATTAGATTAATATGTAACTGCAAAATATGTAAGTGCGTGTACATTTTTCATCCAGTTTGACTTGAGTTTAAATAGTTTTGGTTCTGAATAAATATGTGTAATCTGTCTGAAAGGTCACGAGCATTGTGAACATATGATTAAAATGAGATCTGAACTGCCTCCTATTCATTTTGACAGCAGCTGTCTGATCTGTGGTCTGACCCAAGATGGCCGCCCTGTAGGCACGTCGGCCTAGCGGCCGGCAGCATACAATGGGGCGTCTACGTATATGATGTCTATGCCTACAGCGGCTCGTCGAGGAAGCAAGCGTTAACATCGATGCTGCTATTTCTTCCGTGTTGTCCAATCTACCTAATATTGTTTCATTAAAAGAACATCAGAAAACGGCTCTGAAGGCTTTTGTTGGTGGAAACGATGTTTTCGCCCTTCTCCCGACCGGATTTGGCAAGTTTTGTTTTCCGGGGCGCGTCCGCGGAAGCGCCCCGGAGCGGTTAGCGCGAACCATGTTAGGAGGCCTTTAGTCCTCAACGCGGTCGCCCCGGAATCGACTCTGACCCGCGGCGCTTTGCCGCCTGTCTTCCCCCCTCTTCCTGTCAGCTCACTGTCAATAAAACGCATGCCACTAGAGCCGCAAACACATTATTATTATTATTTTTTTTTTTTCTGCGTCGCTATCATCAGCGTCACGGGTTAGCTTCGATGTGAGTGGTTGAAATAGCACGTCAATAAAGATGACAGACAAGTGGCTTATCCAATCATATGCAAGAATTTTTAATAAGGCCCAGCCTTCTGTAAAGGCAATTCCTATGGCGGTGTCCCAGATGTGTGTGAGTGGAGCTTGGCGGAGCGACATACAGCTGGCTTTTGTCAGGTTAGTGCAATACTTCTTTATGGGTTTTTTGCAGCACTAGTGGCTCATTTTTACAAATTAGGCAGACAGGAAGAGGGTTGAGAGAGGACATGCGGCAAAGGACCTCAGGCCGGAATCAAACTCTCTACGCCGGCGCCATCGGAGCACGCTCCGCAGTGCAAGACTTTGAACCTGTGCTTGATTATTTGGTGAAACATCTCCAGCTAGCATTCAGACACTGCTTTATTTATGATAATCAATCTCCAGCACAATATGTCAGCGAACACCATAGCTAACATTTAAACAAGCTTCTCTGTCTCAAAGCGAAAACAGAGAAACCTCAGTGCCTCTAAAGGCTCATTAGTCTGTTTCTTGGAGTCCTCCAGCTGATGCAGTCCAGCTTTCCATGGAGAGTCTGAGTTCTGCTCCAAGGAGCTCCCAGGTCCCATCAGAAGGTTATCACTTTGGGCTCCTTTGGTTTGGCTTTTTTCACTGGAATGTGAACGTCCTCCAGGTCTGCGCTCATGTTGTTGGACAACCAACCCAGAGTCACTGAGTTAGCTGGAAGAATCAAACAGACAAATATGAAGGATTAGACACAGTGTCCTTCTTTACACATTCAAACCCCAGAAGACTCTTTCATAATTCTAACATGATGAATTTGCTATTTTTTTAAAGCAGCAGAACACTATTGTACAAAAGTATTTCTTAATGGCCAATAAATCAGGCATTTGTTGACATATTGCTCTGATTGGACCTCATTTCCCAGAATATTATGCTTTTTCCTGATAAAAAATAAGTGAATAGAAGTATTGCTATAACTTCAAGGTAATTCTTCATCGAAGTCAGAATAAATTCATGTTACATGAAATCTCATCTCCATGTCATCCCCTCAGATAAAACAATGGCACAAGGTAGTGTCATTTTCACTTCCTTCCTGGGAGACTGAACTCTCATTAGAATCTGAAAATTTTAAGGAAAGTTTTAAATTGTATGACGTCGATCTTTGAAAAAATTTGTCACCAATACTTCAAAAAAAGATCTCTTTCATCAACACTTCCAAGTATAGTTTGGTGATCTGTGGATTTTTCAGCATGATGAAGCACTTGCTCTGAAATATAACTCTATTCAGTTTTATTTAACCCAAGGAGCATTGAACCGGATGTTTTTTCATTTGTTTGAGTTTCTATAGTATAAATCTGTACAAAGAAATGAAATGACATTTAGCCTTATACAATAACGTAACACACCTCGAAATGATAGAAACAACTTCAGCCAGATGTAAACTGAATATTCCTCTGTTTTTTTTTTTTTTTTCCCCCAGTGTCCTGTCTAGCAATGTGGCAATAAGAATTGATGTCTTAATGCCAAATAGAGCTCGACAGATTTTGCTTTCACAAGTGGAGCAAACAGCTTTCGCCATAGTGCTCCGCTTGATTTATGCATGTAAATAGTTTTATTGTGATTCCTGCAGGGAGAATTTTAAATTATGTGGACACTACAATGGGAAAACAGGAAGAGAAAAAAATAAAGAGAAGAGGTGAAAGAAAGAAGAGATAAAAGGGAAAGAATGATAAAACGTCTTCCGTCTGCTTCATCACCTGGAAAGAGAGATGTAAAAAGAACAGCACAACCAACAGAGTAACACCTGTTACATATATATATATAAATATAAATAAATAAATACATTATGGGCTTTCTGTATATAAGTGAACACTTAGTACCTGGAACCCAGCACCTGTGGGTGTTTGTGAGAGTGCACTTGTGTATGTGAGATTTATCCAGAAGGAAATAGCTCGATAGTGGTTGTGGAGAACCAAAGACCCACCTTCCCCAAGCACTGAGGCAGGCGTCAGGGGACCTATAACCCCGGACTCCCAAAGGGGCCCCCAAAGCAGGGCGCCCAAGAGGGACCAACACAGGAAATCCGCAACCCCCCCCCCCCCCAAGGAAAGAGGAGAGACGACCCCGAGGAAATCCCCCAGCCACCACAATACTGAAGCCCCCAGGAGCCGCGGGGACGAGCCCGCGGGCCCCGCCGGCAGCCAGCCACGCTGAAGTGGACCCGGCCATGGGCCCCTCTGTTTCTGATACACGTAGATGTAAATGTGCATCGGTCTGTGCTCCGAGGTGCATTAAATGCTTGTGAATCAGCTAAAGAGATTTTTCATTCTCATTGAAGAAGGACACTGGGTTGGATCAGCTTAATTCGTGTGTTTTGATTCCTAAAGTGGACACAATCACATATGTCTGTAAATAGAGCTCGTAACTGAGGAACAATTTTGCTTCACAAAGTGTGTGGTGACAGTCTTCCTCATCGAAGTATTGGAGGCATATTTACATCATTACAATGATTTGGCATAGGTTACGTTATAATAATCTGCATTAAACTGTAATCAAGCTCAATGCAGCAGCCAGACGGCGCTGATAAACACTGCAGAACAAAACGGGTATGAGCAGCAAAACCTTTTATTTACAGCTGTTGCTTTATTGCCGTGCTGACGTCACTCAAGAAGCTGATGGTTTCCTGTCGTTCACTAAAAATCTCCCTTGAGATGTCTCTGGCTGACAGCTTCGGTGCCATGGTTGTTCGGACATGTGGTGGGTATGTTTACTGATTTGCATATGTACTTAGGGTCGGGGACAGGCCGGCCCTAGGTACATGTGCAGTTGTGTCCAATTCCACGCAAAATGGGATTTATCAAAGCAACGCATGCGGTGACCAGTCTACACATGGTTTTGTACATCAGAATTTTTTTGAGTGCCCCAACTCTCTCCCTACCGTCAACCTTTAGTATGAGAGCTGCGCACTTTCACACAAGGCCCCAGTTCTTCAAAAGCGTGAGAAGAAATGAGCCAATGAGCCGTGATAAACTCCAAGCACTAGGATAACAAGAACGGGTCAGAGTTTGGAGCAGAAGCTGATATCCAGCATACCAGAGGGATCCACACAATAAATACTGGCTCTTTTTTAAACACACAATGTATTTATTAATGAACGCCTTTAAAACTCCAGCAGTGTTTAATTGTTCTTCATTTGAAAAAGGAGAAAATGGAAATCTTTCTCATGATTTCAGCAGTTTAAAGCAAAACACACTCACTTGCTGCCTGGTGCTCTGGACAGTCCTTCTGGAAATGTTCCACCGAACCACACACCCGACAACAACCTCCTGCAAACACAGGTCATCAGTTTATCAGAAAAAACAGCATGGAAGTAACGATACCTTCAAATACATAAGGCGGTAATATTTAATAATATGCTAATGACGATTGGGGTGACAGTGGCGCATGAGTTTGTCCTGCAATTGTCGGGTTGCCGGTTCGATCCCCAACTCCGACCGTCTCAGTAGTTGTGTCGAATTACCTGCTGACGGTGGTCAGAGGGCCGATGTATGGCAGCCTGGCCTCTGTCAGGCTGCCCTGGGGCATTCAGGGTGTTAATGACTGATTGTAGCGCAAAGCGCTTTGGGGTCGTCGGACTAGTTAAAACACTATACAGGTACAAGCAATTTACCCTTTTACTGTATTTAACTGCAGAGTCTATCACTCTTTCAGACATATCTCAGTATGCAAAACACCGTCATATACAAGGACACTGATTGTACTTCCACCCTTTCTACCATTTAACATGAGAAAAATGGTTTAGCTCAAGTTTAAGGTTTTTGATCAGACATTCAAAGCTCTGTCCCTGGAATCTTGCTACCCAGGTAAAGCCTGTATGTGTGTGTACTTGTACTTGCAGCTGCCTGAGAACATTTTTGCACATTTTACTAGCGAAGTGAGGACTTTGATGTAAAGTGAGGACTTTGATGTAAAGTGAGGACTTTTCTGACACGCCACGGCAAAAGTAGGAACAAGTCAGCAGAGATATCTCCTGCTACAGAATCAGAAACAAGTCCAGTGTCCTGGTAAAAATGAGATATCAGCATAAATGATAGTGTCTGCTGACAGAGAGGATTCCTAGTGTCCAGCTGATGTTAACGGACGTTGGTAAAGAAAGCTCTGGACTCGTGGCACGGAGGCAAGCATTAACATGAACCCATTTCACAATAATAGTAACAATAGTACATGTTCACCAGCTCACTGGAGTAGCCTATAGATTCTGTATCAGGAGAAATCAACGTAAGTAATAGTGTCTGTGAATAGAGCATTCCTAGTTTCCCGCTGTTGCTAATTGAAGATGAGGAAGACGAAGAAAGCTTTGGACTCACTGTGCTTTTGTGCACTTAATTGGGACACATCTGAACCGCAAACTTTTTCCTGAGGATGAATGGAGAGAGGCAGACTCACTCATCGGACATGAGGTGAATTTGAGAAGTAAAAAAAATTATCACACTGAAATTAAAGCCGTGTATCACTCAACCTTCCATTTTTAATATCCAAACATGATTTAAGCGGATAATTATTTTGTTAAGTGTTTTTAATGTAGCACAAGAAATAATATATATATTTCAACTGTATGCTTAGCTAAATAGTAAAAAAATGTAGTGTATAGGTGTGAAAATCTCTACTCATACCTGCATTATCAGCAGACTTGCACATCACCAACCCCTAAACTGTGGTCATTGAGCTAGAAATGCATAATCTCTTCTATTGTATGATTGATTGCTGCTATACCTGGAAGTTTGCTCCATTTGATTATTTTGTCTTGTAATGGCAATGAGAAATGTTATCTTAACAAGTGGCCAAAAGTAACAATCCCATTGTGCATGATGCAATTTGCAGACACAAAAACATGCAAAGATAAAAAAAAACAACAACTGATAAATGATAACTGTTTAAGTTTTTTACTTGCATGTGCAAGCATGTGTTCCTATGCATGTATGTGTTCCTGTTAAATTTGGGGCTGTAACTTTTGGACAGTTGAAAGACATCTGTTCTATGTACAGATCTAACAAATATTATAATGCAGAGCAGTAAATTATCTTTTCATGAACAAAATAGTGCTGTGAGTTGATCTGGACCTTCTATTGACAGACATTGAAGGGGTGGGAGGTGTTGCAGCAAGGAATGCAAAGTAATTCAAATCAACAGCTTTTGTTGACCCCCCCCCCCCACCCCCCACCCCACCCCCCGGCTTTGAGGCTTGTTTTCTCACTGATCTTCTTTGCAGAGTGCCAACATTCAAATGGTCATATCTTCAAATTTTATTTGATTTCCACAAGTATAACTTTGTGGGAAAGCTTAGAATTATGAATCTAAATAACTCAAAACAACCCCGGGGAGACTTGTTTCTAGTTTTGCTGTGACCGGTCACACTTTTTTGGTCCTCACTTTTTTCTGGTCTGTATGTACTGGTAATAGTTGATTTAGGGTTAGTGCCACGGTTGGGCCATAGAAAGAGTTTAAAATGAATGGAAGTCAAGGTAAGATCCTCACTTTGTATTCAAAGCAATAATGTGTGTGTGTGTGTGTGTGTGTGTGTGTGTGTGTGTACCCTGTGCATAGAGTCCTTTGGGGTTGTCAGGGCAGGAGCGCGATAGGTGTCCAGTCTGACCACAGATGAAGCACTTGGCGTATGGATATTCGCCTGAGGGAGATGGCACAATTACAACAGCTATACATGCAAATGTAGAGTCGTCCTTAGTCCAGCTGAGGGCCTCACCCAGAGCCGGGTCCACTTTGGCTCTGCATTTATGGATCTCGTGTTCTGTGGAGCCACAGCGGAAGCAGATACCTCGGCCCATCTCCTCATCTCTGTCGGCTTCAGGACAGTCAGCCAAACCGTGACCAGGCTTCCTGCAGTTAAAGCACACCTGAGGAGCAGAGAGGGAGGACAAAATTACTTGCATAAAATTGTCATAAAATTACTTGCAAAACAGGTAAAATTATTTATATATATATATATATATATATATATATATATATATATATATATATATATATATATATATATATATATATATATATATATATATATAAGGGCAGTGATTTTCAACCTTTTTTGAGCCACGGCACATTTTTTACACTTACAAAATTCTGGGGCACACCACCAACCAAAATGACACTCTAACACAGTACATACAATACTTATAGTTAATAATATAGTTTCAAAATGTATTTACACTCACTTAGTGTGAAACCTGGGCCTGTTTTGATGAACACAGAATGGATATCCTGGCAGGAATAGCAGAAAGACACACACGAAGCTCTTCTTCAACAGCTCTCAGTCTCTCTCTGTTTTTCGTTTTTATCGCAGTCAAGCTTGAGAAGCTCAGCTCACATAGATATGTGGTTGAAAACGGAAGCAATGTCAAAATAGCTTTGTTGGCCAGAAGGGGGAACTCTTTGGCAACAGATAACCAAAAACTGTCCAAAGGAAGATCAGCAAAGTTTAGCTTTAAACCACGATCTTGTTTCAGTTCAATAAGTTCCTCTTGCTCCTTTAAAGTCATGTCCTTTCCAGCAACAGACGCTGAGCTGAATGGGTCCCTAACCCAGTCAAAGAACTCTGTGAAGGCTGAAGAGAAATAAAATGACAACTTCTCCTCCAGAGTTTTCAAATGTGTGCCAATCACCTCGCACATTACAGCAGTGTTGCCATCATGACGTTTCTCGGTGAGCGGGAACATCTCAAGGTTACCACGCTGCACATGTTGTTGCCAGAGCTGCACCTTTAAACGGAATCCGTTCATTTTATCAGTGCTTGTAAGCAGGTTTTCATTTCGGCTTTGCATCCGTGTGTTCAGTTCATTCAGATGGTGAAATATATCAGCCAGGTATGCCAGCTTTGCACACCACTCATCACTTGCAAGCAGCTTTGAGTAATCGGACCTCTCGTTTGTCAGAAATACTTTAAGTTCCTCTCGCAGCTCATACACACGAGCCAGCACTTTGCCGCGTGACAGCCACCGGACCTCTGTGTGGAGCAATAAGACCTTATGTTCCGCTCCCATTTCCTCACACAAAGACGCAAATAAGCGACATTTCAAAGGTCGCGTCTTCACAAAGTTCACTATGCGCACAACATCATCCAACACAGGAGCTAGATCTGCTGGTAAGGTCTTTGCAACAAGGGCCTCACGGTGCAAAAAACAGTGAGTAACAATAACATCTGGGTTTCTTTCTTTGACTCTACTTACGAAGCCTTTGATGCGCCGGACCATGGCTGCGGCTCCATCAGTGCAGACACCTGTGCAGTTTTCCCACGTAAGCCCGCTTTTGTCAAGATATTCCGACGTGACCCGAAATATTTCCTCTCCTGATGATTTTTCTGGCAGTGCCTTGCAAAATAGGAAGTTTTCTCTAATGGTATCGGTGTCCACAAAATGCACGTTGGCCAAGAGCTGACAATGTCCACTAATATCCGTTGACTCATCAAGTTGCAAGGCAAATTTCTTGCTGATGCGCATCTTTTCCAAAACAACAGTTTCGATGTCCGCAGACATGTCATCAATACGTCTGGCAATTGTGTTATCTGAGAGAGGCACTTTAGCTATCTCTTTGGCCGCGTCAGGGCCGAGCATCTCATTTACAATGGCTTTACAAGCTGGCAGTATTAATTTTTCTGCCACAGTGTGTGACTTTTTTGATTTAGCTACGAGTTCAGCAACAAGGTAGCTAGCTTTGAGGGCTCTCTCGTTTGACTTTGTGGTTTTTCTAAAAAAAGTTGCCTGTTTCTCATTGTTTGTACGTAAGCGTACAAAATAGTCCATCGGCTTGTTTTGAACGGAAGGGTGTTTCGTTTGGAGATGGCGTTTAAGCTTGCTTGGCACCATGGCGCTATTGGATAGCTTCTCACCGCACACCAAGCATAGCGGCGGCGGAGCATTCGGATCCCCGGTGAAAGTAAATCCAAATGAAAGATAGCTTTCGCTGTATTGCCTCAAGCTCACCGTCTTGTCTTTTTTCTTTTGACCACTCATACTAGTGCCTTCATCTGTGTCAGAATTTTGTCCAGGGCCCTGTTCGGCATTTGCATTTTCCCTTCTCAAAAACTTCTCCATCACTGTCACTTGCTCGTCTTGCTGAGATCCCAAACTGTTACGCGTCGTGCAGCACTAACTCTATTGTCATTACAGGCATTTATGACCCTCTGCTGCCACCCTCTGGAATAGAAGAGTATTACATTATCTGTTACACTTTATTACAGCACAGACACCCGACAGTGGTTAATTAGGTGATATTAGATAATTTCCCGCGGCACACCTGATGATCTCTCACGGCACACTAGTGTGCCGCGGCACACTGGTTGAAAATCACTGTAT
>CM073141.1:35351213-35593713 GCA_037039145.1 Fundulus diaphanus | reverse complement strand
CTGATCTTCCAGTACTGCCTGCCGCTCCTTTTGGTGTTCCTCTGCTACCTGAGGATCTTCATCCGTCTGAGACGACGCAGGTCACACAGCTATACTTTCCCTCATGCACTTCAAAAATCGTCTCACCACAGGTGTCTTCCAATCCATTGTTTTGATGACTCATTTGTGTTCTCTGTCGACAATATTTATGGATCATTTTGATTTCGTAATCCTGTTTAAGGTTAAACTTCCCCAGTGAACTGTGTGGTTACTGGTATCATTCTGTGTTGTCCAGGGACATGCTGGAGCGCAGCAGGAGAACTCGGGGAGCCCAAAGGATTAACATCATGTTGTTGGCTATTGTCATCGCCTTTGCGCTGTGCTGGCTCCCTCTGAATGTCTTCAACACTCTGTTTGACTGGCATCACCAGGCCCTCCCAGACTGTCAGCATGATGCCGTCTTCTCTGCCTGTCACCTCACAGCCATGGCATCCACTTGCATCAACCCCGTGGTGTACGGATTCCTCAACAGCAATTTCCAGCGGGAGTTGAGGACAACACTGCAGCGCTGCCAATGTGGCACCCGGGCAGGCGAGAGCTACGAGAGCTTCCCTTTGTCCACCGTAGGCAGTGAAGGCATAACAAAAGCTACTTCGCTCAACAGGATGGGATCGGTGTGTGTCCCCTCACCCAGACCTGAGATCAGCTCAGCTCTATTGACGAAGACATTACCAGCTAACTCCTAACAATGCACACCACAAAATTCTTCACTGATATCCCTGCTGTGGTTTGTCAAAACTTTGAGTTGTGTGTAGCTGGCAGAAATTCCCAACAGCAGATCACAAAGAACTGTTGAAAAACTGAGCAAGTCCAACACTGTCCTCACTGGGGCCTGACTTAAAAATGGTTCAGATACTATTTCATGGCAGTGTTTAACAGACTGTTTTACTTGTTTTGACTGTTCATCATCAAAAAAGGTGGAAGAAGATTTTGGATGTAACTTCCAGAACACAAAAACGGAGGAGACCAAACTACCTGAACTTCTCGGGTCTAAATCATGCAACACCCCAGAAAAGAGTAGACAAGTTGGCACAAAACCCAGAGTGGTGAAGAGTCAATTTGACTGTAAATTGCATGTGCAAATGTGTGGTTTAACTTTTACTCCTTATTTTTCCAAGTTGCAAGCAAGCTATCTTGACTTAAAATACAATTAGACCCAATTTCTTTTACGTAATTAGTATATTTTGTGCCTTCAAATCCGCTGGCTTACAGATTTATGAGTTTGTAAAACTTGGTATAGGACTTCCTCACAAACAGTCCACTGGAATGAGCGGCTCCCCGCAAAGACCTTTTTCTCTATGTGAAATGGAGATTTTTCAGAAACAACTGGTTGATGAAAAATGCTAAAAGAAAATAACTACTTGTAACTTTTATATGAATACAAAAATCTTTTTCTAGAGAAACTGCTGCCCCTATCAACACAATCGGCAATCATAGAAACTGACAACTTAATTACACCAGTCCGGGGACATGTCTGCAAAAAACACTTTTAGCCCTTAACCCCCTAATACCTGAAAACTTTAGTCCAAACCAAGGCTTTTAGACACTGGGAAAAAAGGCTGAAAAAGATTAGTTTCTCTTCAAACATATATGTTTGATAAATTGTCAGCCCCATTTACAGATCTGTCAGGAGAAAGAAAAGTATGTTTGAAGTAAAATGGATACATTTTCAGGCGTCAAAAAGCTGTTCAGGCTACAATTATCGGATCTTAAAGGGTTACATTTGTTGTGCACTTTAAGTCCCTAGGAGTGCCGAAAAGTTGAATGTAGTTTCTGCAGGAGCTGTGTAGATGTCTTTATAATTTGTTTTGGTCATATTTTTCAAGCCATTCAGTTTTATCTATTGTCTAATTTTTTTGAACAATTGCATCACAGTATTTGCTGTGGAACAGCTAAACACCAGTCCATGACCTTCATGGACTGGTGGCTAACCAGTTTCGTGAGTTCGCCATTTTTTATTTCTTGCTGCGATTTTGTGGTCTAAGCAGAAGGATGCCGAAGCTACAAGAGGATGAGTCAAATAGTTCGGTCTTTGGATGTATTAACCTACAGACTTCATTACAGTATCCCAAAGGTCCGTGTATCTTTTGGTCATTGGATTTTCGTTTCAGAAACAGGAATTGAAAAAACAAAAATAAATGGCCGTTTGATTTTTGTTTTAAAATACAAAAAATAAAATCGAAATACAAAGCGTTTCTCTTTTTCATTGTCAAAAAGGGAAAAGTAAAATTTGAAAAATTATTTGAATTTCCTTTTCTATTTCGGGTAAGAAAAAACAAAAATGGTTTAAAACATAAACAAAAAAGAGGCTCGTTTGTTCATATTCCGAGACCGGAAGTGGACACTTATGCATTGCAAAAGCACCGCATCTTTCAGAATAAAATGTCTTAATAACCTTACGCAGATTTGATTTTAGACACGACAAAACAAGGCTTCTCATCCATACAAATCTCAGTGCAGATATCCCTGGTGAGAGGGGGAGCAAGACGATATTCTCTAAGAAAAGTGAGGCGATTTTCCAATGAACATGGCTGAGTTTACTGCGGTCAAGCCAGCCGCCACTGGGGACACGATAGTCATGCCAGCCCTGTTTTGAAGGTCATGCGAGCACCATGCATTACGGTAGTAATGCCTGAGACTACTTTCCAAAATAAAAGCAATGTGTTTGACGTGTATCAACCTATTCTATTCTTTGTTTTGTTGCACATATGGACTTTAGTTAGTTTAAATAATTTCTTACAGCTTTATGTAATATTTCTTTATTATTCAGGCCTTCTGGTGAATATGGAAATATATATTTTGGTTATAGTCACTGTTTAGCCAGAATAACTACTAAAAATAATAGCAAACAGGCTTAAACAGCCTTGCTGTTGCAATGACTCGGATAACTGAGAATTTGCACAGGGATATTAAAACAATTGGTTTTTCCAAGTGACTACTTACTTACTTACAGACGACAGATTAAGACCTTGAGATGTTACTCATCAAAATCTATAAACATGACGTGGAATTTCTAAATTAAAGCCCTCCAAAATCTCTACATTAAGTCAATTTCACCTAAGTTGCTGACAATGTTGCTACTAAATGGTACATTTTCAGGGGATACTGTCACTTCAGCCTGACAGTAGAACACCTCCAGATGTTGCTCAACAAATTTCATCCACATCTGATGTGGAATTTCAAAGTGAAAGCCCTTCAAAATCTCTCTATATATTCACTTTGACCTAAGTTGCTGATAATGTTGCTACTAACCCTTATGTTTTAAGGGAAATTTTTTGATTCAGCATGACAGTAGAAGACCTCCAGAGGCTGCTCAACAAAGCTCATTAAGATTTGATGTGGAATTTCAAAAGAAAAGACTGTTCCAGCATAACTATATACAGTATATTGCAAAAGTATTCACTCCGCCATCCAAATTATTGGAATCAGGTGTTCCAATCACTTCCATGGTCACAGGTTTATAAAACCTGTGCATGCAGACTGTTTTCACAAACATTTGTGAAAGAATGGGTTGCTCTCAGGAGCTCAGTGAATTCGCTCCTAAATATTCCACAGTCAACTGCTGTATCATAAGAAAATGGAAGTGTTTGGGATCGACAGCAACTCAGCCATGTATACTGTCGGAGCGTGGTCAGTGGATACTGAAGTGCATAGAGCGTAGAGGTTGCCAACTTTCTGCAGAGTCAAACACTACACGCCTCCAAACTTCATGTGACCTTCAGATCAGCTCAAGAACAGCGCAGAAAGCTTCATGGAATGAGCTTCCATGGTCAAGCAGCTGCATCTCAGCCATACATCACCAAGTGCAATGCAAAGCGTTGGAGACACGTTCTTTGGAGTGACAAATCACGCTTCTCCATCTGGAAATCTGATGGACGAGTCTGGGTTTGGCGGTTGCCAGGAGAACGGTGCTTGTTTGACTTCATTGTGCCAAGAGTAAAGTTTGGCAGAGGGGGGATTATGGTGTGGGGCTGATTTTCAGGAGCTGGGCTTGGCCCCTTAGTTCCAGTGAAAGGAGCTCTGAATGTTTCCACAGACTAAGACATCTTGGACAATTCCATGTTCCCAACTTTGTGGGAACAGTTTGGAGCTGGCCCCTGCGTCCTCCAACATGACTGTGCACCAGAGCACAAAGCAAGGTCCATAAGGACATGGATGGAAGAGTTTGGTGTGGATGAACTTCACTGGCCTATACAGATCCCCGACATCAACCCAATAGAACACCTATGGGATGAAATAGAGTGGAGACTGAGAGCCAGGTCTTGTCGTACAACATCAATAAGGGACCTCACAAATACGTTTCTGGAAGAATGGTCAAAAATTCCCATAAACACACTCCTGAACCTTGTGGACAGCCTTCCCACAAGAGTCGAGGGCAGGTGAGTGAATAGTTATACAATACAACATAGTGTATATTAGGTTTCTCAATGTATTGGAAACTAAATATTTTTTGTCATACACAGAGAAAAATAATCATTAATATGAATTACAAAAATTCCTAGCCAGTCTAAAAAGAAACCACACAGAACATTTTTGTTGTTGTTTTGATCTTTTCTATGATTTGGACAAAAGAGACTCAGTGGAACTTTGTCTTATTTGTTATTGGCTGAATGAATGTATCGCTTAAAGCCTTGTTTTCTGGGAAAGAAGGATGTCCAAGAATCAGCGAGGGTAAGTAGGCCTATGTCTTTAAGATACAACAGTTAGATTCTGTCTCTTATTTTCAATATAAGACGCCATATCACAAAGGATGACCAAAGTTTTATGAATACTGGGCTTGTTGAACTACAACATAAGAACATCGTCCAGCTTTTTTGTATATTTGTGAGAGCCCCCCCCCCTACCTGACACACACAAACACACACACACACAAACACACACACACACACACACACAACCACACACATACTTTTGATAAACTTTACGGTTGTTTTATGTTTTTAGTCCAATTTCACATTTTTAAAAGTAACAAACCTGTTATCAAAAGAAACGTATTTATTGAACCTGAATGTTAAGGTGTGTTTTACATTGATCGCATTCTTCTTCAACAATAGCTGCATGCTACCCTTTGAGAATATTAACAGTGACAACATCAGATGTGGATGCAATTTGTTGAGCAACATCTGGAGGTGTTCTACTGTCATGTTGAAGTGACAGTATACACTGAAAACGTACCGTTCAATATTGACAGCAACTTAGGTCAAACTGACTTAACATAGAGATTTTGGAGGGCTTTTATTTTGAAATTCCACATCATGTAGATAGATTTCGATGAGTAACACCTCGAGATCTTAATCTGTCATCTGTAAGTGAAAGTAGTTACTTGGGCAAACAAATTGTTTTAGTATCCCTGTGCAAATTCTTATTTATCCAGGTAATTGCAACAGCAAGCATGTTTAAGCTTGTATGCTATTGTTTTTGTAGTTATTTAGGCTAAACAGTGACTCTGACCAGAATATATATTTCCATATTCACCAGCAGACCTCAATAATATTACATAAAACTGAAAGAAATTATATAAACTAACTGTAGTCAACATGTGTAAAAAAAAAAAAAAAAAAATAACTGATGCACGTCAGTTATTTCACATCCGGTCTCCGGAATATGAACAAACGAGCCATTTTTCCGTTTCTGTTTAAAAGCATTTTTGTTTTTTGTTACCCGAAATAGAAAATTAAATTCAAACAATTTTTCAAATTTTACTTTTCCCTTTTTGACAATGAAAAAGAGAAACGCTTTGTATTTCGATTTTCTTTTTTGTATTTTAAAACAAAAATCAAACGGCTATTTGTTTTTGTTTTTTCAATTCCTGTTGCTGAAACGAAAATCCAATGACCAAAAGATACACAGACCCCCAAAGCATACTACTAAAATGACCGAACAGGGTGGAGCGGAATGCTCTGTGACCTGGAGGGGGCCAGGCAGGGAAGTGCCTCCTTTAGATTTAAAGAGACAGCACCAAAACGAGCCGATCTCAGATGCACCTCAGAACAGGGATAAAAGAGAGACTGTGGGGCAACAACAACAAGGAATTCAGGCCAAAGCATTTCAGTTCCACTTTATATAGACCACAACAGAATGATTTAAATGTGAAAAGGATTTAAAAGCCTGCTATGTCATCTTTAATTACCTCCGTTCAGACCTTGTGCTGCGATCCAGCCTGGGTCATCTGATTCCATTGTACTAAGGATTGTCTACTTGTACCTGATTTAGCCAGGATGCATTTAAATACAAAGTCTGAACAGAGGCAAATTGGAAAGTAAATCTTAATAATAATTAACCCTATTGATAAGCTTAGTGAGAACTTTGAAACACTCAAAATCATTAGTATTTATTTGGATGCTGTGGTAGAACTTTAGTCACCATCAATGTGCTATATAACTTTACACTGTAGATGTTCTTGTCATCTACTGAGTTATGTATTTGATGTTTGGACCATTTAGATACTTGAATCACTTGAGTGTCTTAGTTTCAAATAGAAAATATCTGTGAGTATAGATATTGTTCTTATTGACACTCTTCTGACTTACTTTGTCTGAATAAAGTAAAACCTTGTAGGATGTTTTAATGTTAAGTTGGCTACCATTCAGATGTTTGAGCAAATATAACTAATAAATTCAACATGAATGAATTCCCCTTTTTTGTGGGAAAATACATAAAGGTACTTTTAAATAACTGACATTTATAGATGTAATCCATTCAAACAAGACTGTGGGAATTGATATTAAAGTTGGCGACCTATACCAGGTCAGAAAGTAATGTCACTTCTTGAGCAATCCAGGGCAAACTGGCTACCTGAGAGGTGAACCGAGAGCACATTTATATCTTCCAAACATTTCGTAGAACAGAGAGCAAGAACAAGATGTTTTATATGACAACCACTAGGTTAGTGCCATCAATTAAAACATATTCATGTATTGCCCCAAGAGCCAAGTACAACTCCTCTCCATAGTTGTCAATCCTGGCCTTCATGCTACAAATTATATTGCATGATTTTCAGATGAATCAAAATTTCTAAACCAGCATTCACCATTAAATTTGCAAAACAGTAAATTTGGTTTAGAAACCTTAGGCTTGTGATCAAACCAGAGATGGTATTTTCAATTAATCAAACATCAGTTATATCACTTTCTGTTTGTGTGTTCATGCATAGTACAGTGCTGGGAAAAGGTGTTTGCCCCTTTTACAAATTTCTTCTGTTTTTGCATTTTTGTTACACTTACATTTTTATATTTGTCCATCGATCCATTGTTTATATTCACTTCTATGCGCAGGGCCTTAGGGGCAGTACCTATCTCCTACCTATCAGTACCTATCTCTTAATGGTAATTGGAAAAGAGGCGGGGATAATCCCTGGACAATTCGCCAGACCATGTTTCCGATCATCAAACTCATTTTACTGTCAGACAAAGATAACCTCAGTAAATACAGTAGAAAGTTTTCAATGTTTTCTTATGTTGTGAGAAAAAAAGTGATCCAAACTGACTTGGCCCTATCTGTCTATATAATTGCCCACACATTCATTCTTAAATGTATTGGCTGTGATTAACCATATTTGTCTACTAATCAGTTTTTGAGTACAAGTATACTTGAGTTATGAAACAAGACAAACATCTAACAAAATCCAACAAGTTCACCACTGAATGGCTCAAAGAAGTGGTCTAGTCAAAGTCTGGATCCAAATCCATATGAGATGGTTTGGCATGGCTATAAATAGGCCATTCATACATAAAGACTCTCCAAATTGGTAGATGTATTCAAGTGGAGTCTTTTCTTAAGGTAACTGTGCTCAACTTAAGTCTGTTAAGGATGCCACAGATTTCCCCGTATGTGCAACCCTTCTCCTCAACAAGTATCCTTGTCCTAAACTAAACACAGATGTTAATCAAGCCTCTAACATACCAGACCAGCGGTTCCCAAACTTTTTTAGCCGCGCACCCCCTTCTGTGTTCCAACCGGGTTGACACAACCCCAATCTTCAAAAAAAGAAAAGAAAAAAACAAATGCAACAAGTCTTTTCATAGCCATATTAAAGGCGGCATGCTCAAATGACCAGAACAGGCATAACAAAAAAAAAGAAAAAAAGAAAATTGCAGTTGCAGTTACAACTCAACCATCATAACAAAGGTTATGAAAATAAAATTAGAACATGATTTGAATTATATTGCAATAAAGTTACACACAACATCCACAATAGGATCCTGAGGTTTTTCAGGTGCATTGGTGGCTCATCCTGGAGCGAGAGACAGAAAGAGACGCTCAGATCGGTCACACCTCCACAGACAACCTGAAACGTCTCTGAAGCAGATTCACGGACTAAACTCTGATAATCTACACTTTGGTAGAGCGACATAGAGTAACAATAACAGAGCGCCCAGCTTGATAAAGCTGTTATTAATCAGAGAAATAAAAAGTTATTTCCTGATTGTTTCACAGCGGTTACATTCAACAGGTAAACACGCCCATGGCAACAACCTCAGCTCCCCGCAGCCCCCCCCCCCCCCCCCCCCCCCCGGTTGCCAGTTTCCCTGTTCATGTCTGAATACGTGCTAAAACTGCATCTTTAAAATGAACTGCACCTGTCTGAATCACAATGAGAAGTATTACAGGTCTGTGCGGGAGCATAGTCAAGAAACCGCGTATACCACCAATTTTCCCCCCAGCAACGACGGTGGCGGCAGCGGTGTGGGCGTAACATGCGCATCAGTGCTTGTAGCGGTTCAGAGTCACAGCACCATGAGCAGCGCTGTTTGTAGGTGTTTTATTTACAATTTAATCTTGTAAATAAAACTTTCGGGTATTCAATTTTCCCTCTACTGACGTAAACGACGTGAAGAGAGAGGAGAGAGATAGAGAGACATTTTTTGATTCCCGCTCATTTTCTTCTCCCAGATCCGTTGCAGTTCTCTCCTCTGTTGCCTCTGATCCCTCTCTCTCTCTTGGTTCCTCTCCTCCTTCATCACTAACTTTGAGCTTAGATGTCTCGCCTGCATGACAGTTTCCCTGATTTCAGCCAATTGAGCATATTTGCAAGAATGATTGAAGCAGAGGCCACAAGCTAGGTGCGCATATACAGCACAATGTGGATATTTCATCTTAAAATGAAGCGTAGAAGATTTCTTCTAAATAAATAAAATTTCGTGTGAATACTGTAACGTTCCATTATGACACCCATGCCCCAGACCGAGGTTTTGCTGCTAACAATTTATTTTAGGACGAACAGAACGGGACAGCTTTCACCCCGCCAGTCCCCCGAACCACTACCCCTCCCCCCGGAACCCACACATTTCTTCCGGTATAAACCCAAAACAATCTAACTTAAAGAAACAGTAAGTGTGCAACAGCACTGAGCAATAAAGTCTAATTCGGATCATTACAATACATTTTTATTTATTGATTAAATTTACAGTTTTGGATTTAAATTTTTAAAAAGGAAATGTCTATTTACACATCTTTATTTTGTGGGGGAAAAAGCCCTGTAAGACATTTTTCTCACCCATTACATTTTTCATCTCGCGCACTCCCTAGTGGCAGCTCGCGCTCCACACTTAGGGAATCCCTGTACTAGACCAACTGAACTACTTTTAAAAAGCTTTTAAATTGTGTTTATAGACATAGAATGAAATTCATTTGGTAATAATAAAACTTCATTACTCCACTAAATACTGTGTTCAAAAATCAAGTAATATATTTAATTTCTACATATCTCTAAGTCCCAAAAAGTGAAAAGGCAAATCAAGTGGAGTTCAGTTCTTGTTAAAAAAAACCATTTTGTTCTTCATTTGACAGGCTTTCTCGATTCAAAGCTGGGGAAAGAAAAGCTCAAAGTATCTGTAGCTAACACACTTGACCAAATACATTCTATGTCAATGGTCAAGAAAATCATTTTAAAGTATTAATTGAGGTTATGTTGAATTAAAAGGTAGTTTCCAGCAGCAGTTGTTTATTTTTAACAATTCGTAAGTCACTCAACAAATCCTGATGAAAGCAAATCTGAATAATCAACATATTATAAAATGTATCGATAAATGTGTTACTTGACAAGGTCCGCTAAATAATTTGACTATTTTAATGGGAGGAAAAGAATTGTGGTTTCTGAGTGAATACACAAATGAATGTCATTATAAAATATATACTCAAGAAATCTGTATAATATTTGAGGGTTTAATTTCATAGTTGTCTGATTTAAGCAGTGTCTTATTTTTTTCTGTATGTTTTTTTTGTATATTAGACATTGGTGCTGTATCAAAGTACATGAACTTCTTATGTGTGATTTCATCTGTGAAGAAAAGAATCCAAATAAACTGTTTTGATAACAATTTTCTTTTTTTATTCATTTTTATTGTGTTATTCCAATTCTGTAACCCAAAATTGTATGTGTAAATAATTTGCTTTAATTTCTTTGTATGTTTGTATGATATGGGAGTTTGCCAATATCTGGTATGAATTTAATATCAATGGGCCATCAGAAATATTTAAACTGTTAAAAAAAATTTTTAACCAGTTACATCTGTTTTCCAATGGACTTTTCTCTGTTTTGCTGATAAAGTCAGGGGCTGCGTCAGAAATGTTCTAATTGCAGCTGCTTGCTCCTGTTCCTTGACCTTTCATGAGGTCAAAAGTAAGAACTCTATCGTGGGGAGGAAAGGAGCTTTGGATTGCTGTGCCGTTTTTGAACAGCCTTTAATTCATACGTCATTACGCGAGGGAAACACATGGATGGTGCAAGTCAAATCAGGGCCTAAAGCCTTCCCAAAATGAACAACAAATCACGCATGTTAGAGAAATGTAGCGAACGGCTGAAGCTAACATATGAAGGTAAACTTATACAGACTCGCTAGTTCTAACAGTAACCGGTCCAATTGCTTTTTATTGTCTTCTTAAACAGTTGACATACTGGTGATGAATCTCATTTATTTATTTTGTTATTTGAACAGGGGTCCGTTCTTCGTACGTCGCTAACTCAGTTAGCTGGATTTGACTGTTGACGATTTAGCATGATCTTGGTTCGTTTGGTTCTTCGAAACTCATTCCGGACTTGCTGTCATAGCAACATGTGCGCCAGCTTAAGCCTGCTCGCGAGCAGGCTTATTTCATGTAAACAGGATTAGATCGCAGGTTTATAAGCGGAGGAGATAGGGAAGTCTGTCCAGCCAGTGCACTTGGACCACCTAGTAGCAGAGGACGGGACAGAATTGTGGAACACAATTTTTTTATGTTTAATAAAAGACGAAACGAATAATGCTTAGTTCCTGTCGTTTTATTTAAACAATTTTTTATAAAGAAAAGACAGCAAGTCATCTTTTGCCTGCAATAAGAGATAGTTATGTAAAGTCAGCAATACTACTGTCAAATGGTGTATTAGAACTTATTCTGAACGTCTTTTGGAAGCAACTCGATCTCTACTGCCATTTTTCTCTTTTTCAAGTTGTGGAGTTCAATTTCTCCTCCTGTTTTTTTCAGGTCAAAATACAAATTTTTTGTCTGCAATAAGAGATAGTTATGTAAAGTCAGCAAGTGCCTGGAATGTCAGAACATTCCAGGCACTTGTGAGAAATCTGATATACAGGTTTATGTGTCGTTTGGGCAGCTCGTTGAACGGTCTTATTGTAATGTTTTCATATCCCTCTCTCAGTGCGCTAAGATTCCAGTCGGCTCTGTGGAAACATTGGTATGCAAGTCTTTTATAAGATTTATTTATTTATTTATTTTTATTCTATTTGTTTTTTAATTTTTAATTATTCTTGTTTTTTTATGTTTGTTGTTTTTTTTTTGTTATTTTATCTCTATGTGGACCACGAGTTGTCATCACCTCACAGCTGGCAATTTTACTGCTTCTGTTGATTTAAAGTGTTGCTGTTAAACTTATTTGATGTAGAGAACAAAGGCTCCTCTTTCTGCATCCGCTGTTTTTAGCTTTTTTGCAGTCATATCAGCATTGTTATGCCATGATTGTGTCTTTACTGCTCGAACCTATGATCCATGCACTTTGCTGAACATCAGAATGTCTATGGAAAAACCTTGTGAAACCTGCGAAAGATACAGACAGTTCTTTCTGTCCTGTTCTGGCCCTTCTGTCTGCATGCTGTCAGACTCCTTCTGCCCCACTGCAATCAAGTTCATCTCCTTCACCTGTTCCTCTGCATTTATGTACTGATCTTCAGCAGACAGAAGGTGCCACATTATTTAAATCTTTGATTTAATATGTCCAAGCCCCTGTGTATGGAAGTAAATCTACTCTGCCTTTTTTTTCACAACAATCTGAACTGTTTTCTCAACCATGAATCTTACCAAGCTCCATGGATATGTCTGCCTGGTATCAACTCTTGCCTGTCCAACAGATACGATTCAAGCTTCTGCTCATTACCTGCTGCTGTGGAAGCCATGGCTCCTCAGCATTAGAGGTTTCCCTTTCTGCACCTCTCTTTCCTTTCCTTTTAATAAACATTTTAAGAGCAACATGGTGCCCGAGTTAGTACACAGGGGGGAAAAAAAGGAAAACAGACTAAAAAGAAGGGGCGATAAAGTGTGCTTTTTGGGAAATTACATTTCTACTTCCATGGTGGATTTTGCATTTGGTTTGGTAACAGTTCCCCTTCAGGGTACAGAGGATTTCACAAATCTGTTTTCACCTTCTCCTCTTTCCTGGCAGAGAGGATTCTCATTGCATTGGGACAGTTTCTCATACAAGACAGTGGCCTCTGAGACTTTTCTTCTAGTCACAGGTGATCAAGTTTTTTTTTTTCGACTAATATATTTATCTGTGTTTTAATTTACTGTCCTCCTGAACATGTTGGTGCCTGTCTCCCTGGTTTTACAGATTTATTTTCCTCCATTGGATTTCGTCTTCTGTCTTGGCCTAATTATAACTAATTTATATGCTATTGATGTTCATGTGAGTTATCCCTGCTGTTGATATTTTATTCAATCAATCAAATTTTATTGTCAATTACAATTTGCATTACAATCGAGAAATCAGTTCCAGTACAACCGTCCATCACATAAACAAACAAAACATTTTGGGGGGAACGATTGACTGAGGCCTTGCGTTGCCAAGGAACGCAGCCAGTCAGCCGCTGCTAAATAGCGCAGCCGTCAAGGCCGCATTCCTCCAAACAGCCCCTAACCCCACCCGCACGGAGTTCACGAGGCGCTGCCCTTGAACTCTCGAAAGAAGAGCAACAACATGGGGGAAAAGAGGGGGGGAGAAAAAAAGAGACAGATGTTTGCCTATTTATGCTCTCACCTATAAAGAGACAAACAACCGACACAAAAAAAACCTCATAGCACGAAAAGCACAAATAACACAAGACAACATGTATGCAGAAGGTAAACATTTGAGACCTGTCGCGTGTGCGTAAGATTCATCAGTTTTATGAGCATCAGTTATGCGTGTGTGTATGGGCGAAAGTGTTTTTCTCTCTCCAGAGGCCATTGTCCTTGATGTTATCAGCCGGCCCACAGTTCAGAGAAGCATCCTCAGGTGTCAGCGGGGGAGGGGGGTAGCCGGGGGCTTTTCTGGGCACTCTCCGCCATAACAATCCAGGAGTAGAGAGGGAGGGAATCCAAATATGTTATTTGTTATGAGACAAGCTGCACTGCCTTTCCTGTCAGCTTTTAAGTCTTTTGCTGGCTCCACATAAATCCAATTTTCCAAATTATTGGGCTTTTTCGCGCTTCACTCCCAGATTTTATCCCATCTCCCCTTGAGTTCAACCACCAAAGTCAGTCTGCATTCCAACACAGGCAGCTTTTCGGCTTCGCTCCATTCACCTGCCAGGTTTGTCCGTTCAAAGCCAGAGTGAGCGCGTCATGCAGCCGGCAGCCTGATCAAGGCCAAATGGCTCCGACATCCGCTGTATTTGCCGATACTTCAAAAATCCACAAAAACCAATAAGTAGAGATTCCAGTATCCTTAATCCAATGTGAAAATTTCAAACGTCCAGGAATGACAAGGTCGAAAGACACACCGTTTTCCTCCAGGAATTTAGGGTGTATCTCACAAAATAAGTCAAATCAGGACCGGACGGGTCCCCCTTCCGTTGCCTACCCGTCGAAAAAAATTTATCAATAGTATTGAGAGACCAGCTTACCAGATCCATGTTTTTCAGAGTTCGGTTGATATGAAGAAAGTGCTCATAAGACAAGACATAGCAAAGCAAAGCAGGATAGGGGGGGGGGTAAAAGCTGCAGAGAGAGAAAAGACACGACCGACCTCGGAGAGAGACAGAGAGAGAATTCCTAGTTTTCCTTTGGACCCAGTGCTAGCTAAATGTAGAATCCTGAATAGAGTTATTTTTCAGTATATTGCTCAGATGTTCTGTGATTTTTTTTTTTATCCATGTTTGCTGAGGTATTGCCCTGATGTTGATGTTGCTTCACGGTGTTTTAATAACCACTGCCTAGATATTCTTAACATAGTGGTAGGCTACCACTGAAATGTGTCTTTGTACCACTCAAATAAGCTTCTCCATGGGTAAATGAATCAATTAAAAATAAAAAAGAGACTTTTGTAAGGTAGAAAGGCTGTGGACATCCATTAATCTCAAGGTTCAAGGGAACTTTGTATCTCTTTAAATGAATCAATTAAAACTACCAGAACGGAATATTCCCCGTCTTATTAATCTAAAAAGAAAAGTCCTGTTTGAATCAAAGGTTATGAAACATCTTCTGTAAAAAGTAGTGGCAGAACAGCTAATGTATTTAATAGTTAAATATGAGATCTTTGACAAATTTCAATCTAGCTTTCATAAGCTCCACTCCCCAGAGACTTCGTCACTCAAAAGGTTTCTAGAGACATTGACTCTGTAGTTGACTCTGGAGCATCCACTGTAATGGTTCTCCTGCTTTTTACACTCTTGATCACAGTGATTTTATTAAAGCTGCATAGCCACATTATTTGACTTTTTTAAATGTATAAGTCAAAGTTTTTATGAAAGATTATCCCGTCCAGCTGGCCTATTAGTTATTATTTTGGCGTTTTATGGTTTGTTTTTACTGTATTTGTTAGTAAATAAAGCCTTCTGTGTTTATTTTTAATAACAGAGAAAGTACAACACTGTGCATGCACAGCAGGGAATGGTCCATGATCCAGTGGGGGAAAAAACAAAAAAAAAAAAACATTTCCAAGAGGGAAAAGACTGGAACGTCATTGGAATACAATATGAACATTGGTGTTCACTGAAGCAGAAGCTAAACCAGCCGATTGCTCAGATGTGACTGCAGAGTTGATTGACTTGAGTAAACATTGTGATATGAGGCTCTTAAAGTTTCTGTAGATCAGTGTATTTAATTCATGATGGTTGGTCTTTAATCACACCGAGCTGCCGTTTTACTGTGAGGCATTGCAGAGGGTCAGGCTCGGTCCGGCATTATTTACGAGTGAAATATTATTTAAGCAAACTGGCATTATGATAGTTCTGCGATACTGTCAGTAGATGGCACCACCTCTGTTTATATCTGTTCATCGCGCCCGGTGCTGGATTCTATCTAGCTTCAAAAAGGATCAAAACACTATGAAGATGGAGGCTTGGTGTATATAGCTTTATTTTATCCTGATCAAACGGTTTTTGGTCTTTTTTATAAGCATATGATGTTGCTTTGCACCTTTAACAGGCTCCAAAGTGTGTTCAGTCTATCAGGTGTGTGTCTACTCTCTTTTTGGCAAAACATTCAGTGTCTTGACAAACCAGGTTATGCCAGTCTCAAGGAGCCTGTCTTGTGGGGTACCTCAGGGCTCAGCCTTGGCGCCTATTCTCTTTCGTTCTTACTGTTGACCCCATGAAAGGTTAAGGAACTGTAGCTATTATTGAGGGAATTCAGATGGAGCCTAGGTCCTCAAAAGCTGCAGCTGATTAGCTTGATGAAAAGCAGGTGTGCAGGAGCACGCCACTTAGTCCCAGCCCCTAGGAAAGACAAATATCACACGAACAACCCAGATGTCTCACAAAAAGAGACAACCTTTTTTTACTTTGACAATATAATAAAAAAATGTCATTGCTGTCATGGTGCGGTTTTGGCCTGGCTGTTTCCCCTGTTACTTTCCAGCAGCTCCTCCTCTCACACGGCTCAGCCCTGATTCCACTCTGCTAGATCATCTCCACCTGCCGTCTCAATCAGCACGGACTCAGCTCACCTGTCAACTCTCCTTTATAAGCCTCCCTCAGTCTTCTCTTCGCCTCCGGATCGTCATCAGTCTCCGCTCACACCACGTCTGTCAGCCAGGAACTCCCTCCGCTGCGCTGCTGAATCAACTGCAGTCCCTGCGTTCTAAGGACTCTCTCCCTGCTGCTCTCCTGGTCATTCTGCAGCCCCACGTCCAAAGAACTCTCTCTACTGCACCTCTGGTTCTACAGCCCTTGCACCTCCAAGAACTCTCCCAAGACCCAGTTCGGATTCCTCTCCGACGCTCTCCTGCCAGCCTTGGGTTCCGCCCCAAGGCTCACCCTCTGTCCTCCAGCTTCCTCCCGTCAGCCTGCTCCTGCACTCATCTCCCATCAGCTCCAGTCCGGTAACAGATTCTGGTTTTATACCCCACCATCCATCATCCTTAAATAAAAATCTCAAACGAGTTCTGTGTGTGTGCCTCTGTTTGGGTTCATCAAGACAAATCATGACAATTGCCATATCCCTTTTCTCATTCTGTTTCAATTCACCCAGTTTTATGTTTCTGAGATTGTATAAAATGTTCAGTTTGAGTTTTAAAAAAATTAAAAAAATAAATGCAGCATGAAAACTGTTTCAAAACTTTTTTGTTCTTCCCACAAACCATCATATTACACTGCTTCTAAAGAAACGATGTATAAAAAGTGTTTTGTGAAAAAAAAAATGTTAGTTACTCTTCTAGATTCAGAATGTGTCAGAATTACTATCTAAGATGCATTACAGAGACGCAGTACTTCTTCCCATTTTCCCACTCAGCCATAAGTAGAGACAGAAAAAGGAGGAAAATCTTACTTAAGTCATACTCTTCTCCTCTGAAATGAATCCTAAAGCCGAACCAGTTATACTTGCCCTGCTTTCCTCTCTGTTTATTCTTATTATGAGGTAAACTCATGCTAATTTATGCAGTGTGACTCACCCATGCACACGCTTGGCAAATCCCTGTGCAGTTCAGGGTTTTTGCGTTATTCCAGGCTGGCTGGTGGTTGTGTGCAGAGTCAAATTTTCTGTCCCAGCAACCCTAGAGCAGGTGTGTTCTCAGGCACTTAAAAGCTGTTGGGGAAAAATCTTATCTCTGTGTACTTGTCACGGTAAATCAAGAGGAAGAACTACAACTTCTTCCTCACACTAGCTGCTCCTAAAATAAGACAATTTGCTGCAGTGTGCATATGAAGAGGGAATTGAATTTCTTGGAAATATGGCCACACTGCTGCAGTTTCCACAGAAGGCATTCAGACCTAAAATATTTCTGATTAATGGTTAAGAAGGGCACTTGTTGGAAGGATGACTAATCTGAAATGGCATAAAGAACTTTCCTCAAGCCTGGATCCAACGGGGCTTCAGCAGAGAGCCCAGACATTTATGGAGCCCAAATAGTTTTCTTTCAATGAATGCATGGAGGGAGAATGCCTTAATATCATTTGGCCAGCGGATTTAGACCACGTCATGAGAAGCACTGTAATTCATTAGCCTTACCTGTCAGTCATGGTCCTCATTCTCATTGGTCCATAACAGTCACACTATCCCTTGGGCAGAAGTATCAGTGTTTCCTTGACACAATGGTGGACAACAGAAAGTATGGTAGCGAGGCAGGAGAACAAAAAAATGAAAAGGAACATGAAAGAGTCTATACGATTCTTGTTCAACTATTTTATGTAGATGGAGTGAACACGTAATACACGAGAACATCTATCCCACCAGAACCTGGAAGCCTAGAAAAAAGAGGTAATGGAGGCACAATCAACTTTGGGTGCCCTAACAGTGTTGAAAACCCATGCATTACTGATTCTGCTCAGTGAATGCTAACTGTACAGCTAGAGGTATGGAGAAAAGAAGTAATGTTAATTTAAAACATCATAACTAGCAGTATATATAACAGAGATGGGCTATTTCCCAGATTAAAGTATTACTGATTCTGATTAGACTTCAAACGGAAGCTCATAAATGGTGAGAACAATCCAAGATGGTGTCTGCTTTACTTTCCATCTACCAGAGTCGTGTTTCGATTTACCCGTTTTACTTTCAGTGTTGCTAAAAGTCAGTGGTGCTTTGGAATGGGTTCAAGATCCAAAACTATCTTGGTAAAGCACTTCTCTAGAGTTGTATTAATAAATAGAAATATAACAGTAAGTGGAAAATGTTACAGTAAGTGAAACCCATCATATAGATTAATTACACAGGCAGATGTTTTCAATCATTTTTTTCTGTTTTTTATGATGAATTTCTGCTTACAACTGATGAAAACACAACTTTCAAGATTAAAATATTATGTCAGATCAATAAAGAAAAGTTTTTTTTAAACAGTAATGCAGGCTTTCTTAAAATTATGTTTAACGCCAGCTTAAAATTTAGTTTCTTTTAGTTACTTTTAATCTGAAAAACAAACCTAACGCAATGCATATTCTAATTTACTGAAAAGGACTACACATTGGTCCATGTATGTTTTTGTAATTAGATCTTCTCATCAGAAACAATTAGTGCCATTGCTGCTGGAGTGATAGCACTTTTATATTCAGGTATTCTCTGCCATACTAGCATCTGTATTTCCTGATACTGAGTTAGTGATTAACGGAATATAATTTGTTTTAACCAACTTCTTCATGGCTCATAATTTTGTTAACCAAATCCTTCCAAACAAAGGGATTTATCCATCTATTATTCTTAGCTTTCTTCTTTTCGCATTCCATTTATCACAAAGTATTTGTGGTATGTGGTAAAACAAAAACAGAGAAATTTCTAAAATACTAAAAGTTTATTTTTTAAAAAGCTGGGAAGACAACAATAACATTTTTCTATCTGCAGCAGCAAAACACTTATGCACACAGTTGAAAGGCTGACTGCTTAAAGATGTCCAAACACTCTTGTACACTGAAGGGGTTGCTATATTCGACAGCAAAATTCACTGAAATTTGTATCTTGTTGCTCCAGAGCTGGATGCAGTTTGCTGCACAGGGAGCTAAACATTTTTCAGACATCCTTAAGTTCTGCACTCACCGCAATCACGTCCCACCACTGGGAGGTTCAGTTAAATACCCAGGCTTAAGGTCTGCAGCAATACATTTGCAACAGCTTACCCTTCACATATGTCTTTCAGTCAGATACCACACTATGGTTTCCCACACTCTCCAGCTCTTTTCCAGAATGTTTTGTCTTGCTGCCCACATCCTTTTTTTGGCTTTCTTTTTTTTTGCTTGGAGTCTGACAAAAAGCCGTAGACTGACCAGCAGGTTTGTCATGCCCTCCATTATATCATTGTGTTTGTGTCGTGTATAAATCATATTACATTTCTTTTCAGACTCTAAGCCTGCCTTGCTATGACAACTAGGCCCACACTGAGATGTTACTCAATGGGACTTGAAAGGGTGACATAACAACTGCACTGCATTATGGGATACTTGGGCATCTGGAAACTGGCTACTCTTTTTTTACACAGCCTTAATCCACAACACGTTTTTTTACGACGATGTCGCAGAATCTTTGGCTGGGTGTTGGTTTGTTTTTCCTGATCTGCAACGCCGACGGGGCGGGAAAGATGCGTTCGGCCCAGCTCTGCTACTACGTCAGGACAGCGGCAGGACCGGGTAAATGCCTCTTATTGCTCTAAACTTTTTTACTCCATCATGATACACTGAAATCCCCGTTTTGGATGACCTGTGCCTGGAAATCGGGGACGTCTGGTCACCCTAATTTTAAAAGCTGGTAGCAAACAAAGAAAGGAGACCTTCTATTTCCTCCATGCATAGGAGATCAATTTAGACGTTACATCATAAATTGTTCTCACTCCTTGGAGGTTAACTGTGATATTTTACTATAACTAAAGTCATTTTAGAAAGTGTGGATGCCAGGCTTAAAATGATTTTAAACAAATTTGGAGGAGGTGCACAGTGAGTTGAAGGTGTGTATTTGAGTTTTCTCTTTAAGACGAAAAATTCAGAAATCCTGGACGTACCCAAAGTTGCTTTGTCAGTGACTCCTTAAAAACTTAACATTTCTGAATTCATTGCAATGATTTGCAAAATCCTGTGCCCTTTCGAGCCCCATTGGAATGGAAAACAAAACCAACCATGTTGAGTAGAGACTTATCAAGTCAAGTCGAGTAGAACTAATTGGAAAGTATCATGTCTGAAGCCATTTCCAGAATGAAGACGTGCACAGGGTAACAGTTGGGGGAACAAATTAAAAAACAGAATTACATGAATTTGCACCCTGGTGGTTCAAGGCAAGTAAAGAAAGGTTCTCCCTCCTCTGCTGCTCAGCCCCACGCTTCTGCTAAGGCCCAACCCGGTGTTCCCTGCCTGCCTGCAGCCACTTCTGTCTCTGGCTTTGAGGAGCTGGCTTGCCCCTCTGCCTTTGCACGCTTCAGACATTATCTGATGTCACAGCAGCTCAACCCGGAGTCTTAGCTGGCATACTGACTTTTCTGGCTTGCCTTCTGGTGTTTATTCCTCGTACCGCAGGTGCCACTGTCATCTTGGACTTTCTATGTCATGAGCCGCTGTAGAACCCTGCACATCCTCTGCTGCAGCCGAGCTCTCCATGTCCGCACTCACTGCGGCAGATTTTGCTAGATCTGCTGCCATCAGCCCCAGCCCGAGCAGCCAGAGAGCGCCAGAACCTGCCCCAAACCCCCAGAGTATCTCAGAGCAAGGTCCATGAGCCCCAGAGTAAGGTCTTCATTATTACTACCATCTATACTCCTGGCTCAGTCATCTTTACTATCTTCATCCTCGCCATTTATACCCCTGCTTCAGACATCATCATCTTCACTCCTGGTTCAGACATCATCATTTACACTCCTGTGACGGTCATCCACACCATCATCATCTACTCCATCATCGACTACACCCCTGTTTTCGTCATCACCTTCTACACACCAAGCACAATTATTATCTTTATCTACACTAATGGCTCAGTTATCTCCAACATTGTCTTCAACGCCACTTACATCCCTGGTTCAGTTTCCCTCATAATTTTCTGCACTCCTACACTCCAACCATCTACCTCACTCCTGCCTTGTTTGTCTGATCCCAAATTCAATGAGGGGTTTAAAGATGAGCCGCCTCATGTCTATGTTCCTGAGTTCTCCAATAAGGGGAAGTTTGACCCACCTCACATTCAAGTTCCTGAGTTCTCTGTTGAGGGTGTCCAGGTGGGCTCACCTCATATAATTCCTGAGTTCCTCCAGGTGGTCATGTCACGCTCTACAGGGCTGTGTCGTATGATCTCAAGTGAGCTGAAGTTTCCAGAATCTGTATCTGCACCTGGGTCATTCCACCATGACATCACCTTAAAGTTATTGTTCAACAGAAGTGAATAAAAGAAGAGCAAACCATACGGAGCTGGTTTTGTGTTGATTCAGTTAATCTTAATTAAAATGCCATTATCTGGAAAGATACATTTTTTATGCCTAACAAATGGGGGATAAATAGATGTCTAACTTTACCCTGTGGATTGGATCAAATAACCTCATACCTGGGACAAATTAAGCTACTGTAGCACTTTTTAATTGACTCGTCCTTAGATTTTCATTTGTTAGACAACAATCCAAATAAGAGTAGATGTTTTTCTCTTTACTATATTTCTGTTTCATTTATTTTGTCCATTGAACCATGTTTAATTTTGCCTGTAGAACCAAAAAATTAAAAAGTGGGTCACCCCACTTTTACACTCTTCCCCTATGTCTTGTTTAAGGATCTTGAGCAGGTTATTGATCATTTTATCATCATTGAACGCTCAAAACCAGCTGTGCGTTCGCTCGACTCTGTCTCTGCGCTCAAAAACTGTCCACTCCACCAGCCAATCACAGACAGGTTTTTTTCATCCAATCAGCGTATGGCTTGCAAATACTGCATTCAGATGGATTAAATCAAAATGCTGCAGCCTTTGGCAGAAATTACTAAACATAACAGTGGGATTGAAGAAAAAAAATAAGAAAAAGTTTAACATTGTAGCCTAAAATATTTAGTCTAAAATATTTATGTTTTTTTTTATTTTCTTTCCAGCTTCTGGGAGGTGATGCAAAAGTTTATTCTGATCATAATCATTATCATTGTCATCATTATTTAAAGAGCACTTTAACAAAAGGTAAAACAAAGTGCAAAACATCAGAAATACATCAGATAAGAAATAACATCTAATAAAATGCTTGGTTGTTAAAATAGCAATAGGTTTAAATTGTGTATAATTAGCCTAAAAACGTAAATCGGAATATGGAATATGTTGACGTCTGTTAAATTCAGGTTATCTTTTTTATTATTATTATTTCAGTTGACATCTCCTGTTGACGTGAGTTTAGTTTAATATTGGCGTCTGTTTAGTTCAGTTTGTCTGCTGTTGAAAACAATCGTTTATGAAATTGCTCTAATGACAGCTCAATTTTAAAAGTAGGCCCTCTGTCCGTGATGTTTCAGTAAAGGTAGCCTGTAAGATGGAAATATTTGGATGGATATTTTATGAATAGGCCTTTTTTTATTAATGTACTTTGTTAAAAGAAATACAACAAAAAAACATGTATTGGGCTATCTGTTGTTTTTGAAACAGCATTCCAGGAACACAAAAGAAAGATGCATTTACTGCAGGGACCTGTGTGGGGTAGGTTTGTGGTTGGGCGGACGGTGTGTGTGTGTGTGTGTGTGTGTGTGTGTGTGTGTGTGTGTGTGGGCGGGGGGCTTGGTTATCCTTACCTATTCCAAGGGGAGGCTCACCTTCAACGAATTTGAAAACCCCTGCTCTAGATCCATCATCCCCCTAACTTTTCCAAGTAGTTCTGGATGCTGCAGTTCATATTTTAACTGATACAAAGAAATAACATAACTCTGGTCTTAAAAAAATCTTCTGTGCCTTCTTGTCCATAATCAAATTGGTTTTGATTCTCTTGTATTCAGGCCTGACAAAAATCTCTCAAAAACTTAAAGATGAAAGTCTTATGGTTTAATGGAACCAAACTGGAATTTTCTTAATGTGTTTAGCACATAAAATGCACTGGACCACACTGCAAGAACACCCTTACCCATAGGCCGGTGGCAGTAATGTGCTTAGGCACTGCTTTTCTTTAGATGGAAATTAGGTATTTGTCAAGGCCAGACACAGAGTTGCACTGAAAAGGTTTATTTAATTTATTTAAATCTGGATTCATCAAGGAACCTTTGCAGCAGCAAACTGATTTCTACCTGCCAGTGGTGAGAGCAGGCTCTACTCACTGCAGAGACATCAGGAAAAACTGCAGAGATCAGTTTGTAATCCAAGGGATAGGGTGAGGGTCATGCACAGATAATCAGAGGCAGGCAATCAAATCCAAACGTTAGGCAAGCTCATAGGTTAGGGTACAGAAGCAGATTTGTTGTCCAGAGGTCAGAAGCTCAGTAAATTTCAGACAAGGGCAAGGCAGGGAACTCCAAGAAACAGAAACAGGGTCTTAAACAGGAAGATCAGGCAAAGAAAACCACTGGACATCTACTAGCAAGAGCTTTCAATAATCTGCCACTCGCTGGGTGGCTGTGGAGCACTTAAGTAGTGCAGGAATCCAGTACAATGCGAGAGGCTGATTACAGAGGAACAGGTGGGCATGGTGGCATGCAGAAGACAGACAGGCATAAATTATGACAACCTCACATAAACCTAGCATTTTAACAGGAGTGTGTAGACTTTTTAAAGTCATTGAAAGGTTGTTGGGTGTTCATGTAGAGGGACTAATGATGCTATGATTTATTAGAGGGATGACTAATTTTACTCTGTAATTACAGAAAACAGGGTGGCAACCAGAGGCAGCAAGTCAATCAACAACACGGCTTCAGGGCCAGTTCCTCAAAAAAAAAAACACAGGGATGCTCAGGTTTGAGATTTGGTAATTATGCAGGCCATACCTGCCACAAATTACCTCTTTTTGGATCCATCAATCAATTGTTGTGATTCTAAAAAAGATACTTGGTCTAATCTCAGAATATTTTTTGAGGAGAATCAAAAGCAATTTAATTTAATTTAACTCGCCAAAACATTACCAGCCTTGTTATTGCATGGCACAAAAGGAAAAATAATGTGACACATTAAAGAATCATATAGTCCATAGAGATAAAAGGCCATCTCCTGTATGACAGAAACAGATAAAATGAAACCGTTTTATTCTTTTCAAAATAAAAAGCCTGAATACTCAGCATGTTGCATATTTTAAATGTAAGACTGAACTGGAGATGAAGAAAAATTGGGTTACCTTTAGTCTCCAAAGGAAAAAGAATCTGCTTGTATCAATCCCTTTAACATTTTCATGTATTACACACAATTATTGTCTTTATTAGCTGTTTGTATTATTTATGAGCATGTCTGGTTCAAACGTCAACATCTAATATATTAGCATTATCTACTCATTTCAATATGCTTAAAAGTGGCAGAAGTAGAATTGATTTAGTGGGGTGCATAAAGTCTTCACAATGAAACACAGACAGAGCGTTAATCAATCAGTTGAGTCTCTAAAAGATTCTTTAAACATTTATTCAGAGGAATGTATTGCAGACAACACATCCAACTTCAGACTAAAGGAGCATCTTATAAAGGTACAATGGCTTTGCCTTTCCTCTTAGCTCATCAGTCTCTCATGTTTTGTTCTCTGCTTCTCTATTAAACTGTTAAACCTATCACACATGAGTATTTTTTATCTCACAATGATCAAGAATAAGTTCTTTAAACTCGACACAAAATTTAATGGTACCCAGATGGGGGATTGTGCATCTTTTCCAGTTAGGCCCAGTAAGTGCTCAGCATTATCATATATACCACAGGGGCAAAATAAGATGAAACCAGTAGACTGTCCTCACAACCCATATTTTGTCCTATCTGGTACTCACTGGTAAACAGAGAATTAAAACGCGGTAGTGGGCGGGTGTGTGTAACATTTTCTTGGTTGGGACCCCAGTACTATCCAATGGTATCCTGGATCATACCGGTATGGGCAGCTCCCAAAAGATTATTATGGAATCCCTGGACCCTCAGCCCTCAGGAGCTGAACTCCTGTGACGTGTATGTCTTTGCTTTAGCACTCCTGAATCAAATTATTAGGTCATTGGAAGGACTCTGTAGAACTTGATTACATGCTAAGGTCATTCAATCATTTGATTCAAGCAGAGGCAGCTAAAGGTTTCAGAACACCTGTCCCCAAGGACTGGTCCTAGTACAGGTACTGCATGGTGCTTTTTCAGTCCTTTTCTGACATATGTGGGCTTCATTGAATCAAAAATAATAAGAATAAGAATAATTAAAGTCAATTTATTCTTTTTAAATAATTTTCGAAACCATGCTGTATGGTTGACTTTGTCTTAAAGTTTAAAGAAAGCAGTCTTTGAAGCTGAAAAAATGTCCAATTACCTAAAGTCAGATTGAAGTGGCCACTTTATCAGATCAACTTTTGTTCATTGAATGGTTGTGGTGACCCTGACATTAAGTAAAGGGCACTCAAAGCTTACCGTTTTGTTGTATTGATCAACATGTTCTTGAAATACTCTTGTATTTCAAGAACACTCCTTAAAGCCCCAAGGAGACTGATTTTTTTATCCCACTAGAACAGAGTCTGTCTCCACTGCGTTTCAAGACTCCTTCTCGTATAAAAGGATAAAAGAGAATTGGTGATGGATGTCAATGTGCCAAACTCCTTCTTAAGGATGAAGTCGCAGACTGCTAAAGATCTCTTTTCCCTTTTTCGCAGACAGACAGCAAAAACAGATGAAGGAGGCTGAATAAATGATGCCATCCTCTAACATCTTTGTTCCTCTGGTTTGTTCCTCCTAGGTATTAAAACTCAGGGATGCAGATATCTGATATCTGCTCCATAATTCATCAGGCTAGTTGCTACCAGATGAGGAGAAAAATCTGAAACTAGTTTCCTCATCACAACAGTGAATTTATTAGATGTTCTGCTGTGAATAGAACAATCAGGTCAACTTTTACTTCATTACCTTCCTGATTGTTTTTCTTGATATTTGAAACATAATGGCATACATACAAAAGGCTCAATGTTAACATTAATGTCTCAGAACATAAAATACAGTACCATGGAACAGTATTTGCCCCTTTACAGATTTTGTTTTGTGATACTTAACTTTTTAAAATCATCAAACAAATGTTAATCTTAGACAAAAATGGGAGGTTACATAATGACAGGAAGCTAGACAGAAGTGTACCCAAACGGCTCCTCAAAGCTGTCAATCTTAAAACCTTTTAAAACACCCCAAACAACCCTACCGCCGATGGCTACCCAAATCATGCTAGCAAAATGGCGATTGCACAGGATCACCTGTGTTGTGGAAATTTACTTATTTTCCTTAAAATAACGGTTAGCTAGGCTCTCTCCAAGAAGCTAGCCAAAAAAAAAAAATCAGTTCATCTAAGGACTGAAAACACTGTTAGATAAACTAAGCTCAAGAGTGGCAAAGGCGGAGGAGCGAGTCAGGGCGATGGAGGAGCAAGTGTGGGAACAGGAAATTCTGACAGCTAAGCTGTGTAAAAAGCTATTTTCTGGCTGGCAGCTTATTTTGGCCTGGGGCAGTGGGTCAGCCTGGTTGCAGACACCTGGATGGCCAGCATGGGTGCATTTTCTTTTCTTTTTTTCCTTCTCATAGACAGCCGGGCTAGGGCTGCTGGCATTGGCCAAGCAGTTGGGCAGGTTCCGTGGTGCGCTGCTCCGATCACTATTGCGTCGGTAGGGGTGGGGGGTATGGGGTTGTTGTTCAGGCAGGTCGGGGGTCCGGATAGGGGTTTCTGCGAGTGTTTTAAGGGGTCCATTGACCCTGCTTGGCGGTTGAGTTGGTGGCTGGGGTGTTGTCGCCATTGCCTTACCATCACGGCACCTAGCTTGGAGGAGGGCTCCTCTTCTACATATCAAAGAACATGCCTGTGCTCAGGACTTTCAGATGACCTCTCTGTGATACACACCGGGCCCTAGCAGCAACCTTATCAGACGTGACAGTTTTCAGCATCACTAAGCTGATGCCTTTTGTTGGAGATAGTTGTGAAATATTGTGATGATACATGGCAGAAATAAGAAAGCTAAAAGGATAACAAACAGGAATAAACAATCATACTTAAATGTCATAAACTGTCAGATGCAACCTGCCACAGAGACAATATTAACCACTAAGTCATATAAACTGGCTTTGTTAAACATTAGATCTCTGTCAGGAAAATCATTTTTAATCAATGACTTCATTACTGACAATAATCTTGATGTTATGTTTTTAAACAGAAACATGGTTACATGAATTTAATGAAGCACCTATTCTGATGGAGATTCCTCCAAACTACAATTTTCTTTGTGAGAGCAGACAGCAAAGGAAATGTGGAGGAGTGGATACATTCTTTGGTGATTCACTAAAGTGTAATAAGGTGTTTCTGGGAAAATTTGACTCTTTTGATTATTTGGCTCTCCAGAGCCTGGTAAGAACTCTGTTTCTGAATGTTTACAGTCTAAATTAAACTTTTTAAATGATCTTAATGACATCCTATCTGTGATATGTGTTGATTATGACTGTTTAAGTATTGTTGGAGACTTCAATTTTCATGTTGACAATAGTGAAGACAGAAGTGCAAAAGAACTGTGTGACACACTTAGAAACCTTGGTTTAACTCAACATGTTAAACAGCCAACGCACAAACAGGGACATATTTTAGACTAAGGATCTAAACATCATGTTGTCCTGTTTGATCACTTTTCTGTTACCTTTGAAAGCATCATTTCCAGTGACTCATTTAGCCAAAGGGACGTCATAAGAAAGCACATCTTTGAGGACGGTGCCACTGAAACGTTTCTCCAAGCTTACTCTGCTACTTTCACTTTGTTCTTTAACTAAGTAGATGAACTAGTAGATAACTTTCATTCTAAAGTCTCAGACATCATTGACTGCATTGTTCGAATTAAAATGAAGGTTGTTTCTGGAAAGGAAAAATCTCCTTGGAGAAATGTTCCACCAGTTAGAAGTGAAAAAAGGGAGTGTCGAAAAGCTGAACGAAAGTGGAAAAACACGAGACTCCAGGTTCACTATGACATCTATAAAAAGAGACTTTACATATATAACTTACAACTGAAAAATGCAAGGGACTCTTTCTTCTCTGAGATTATCAACAAAAACATTAATACTCGTGCTTTATTTGACACGGTCAACAGGTTAACAAATCCATGTGTGTCTGTGGCTTCTGAACTCCACCAGAGCCTGTAATGAATTTGCTAACTTCTTTACGGAGAAAATCCTACAGATTAGAGGATCAGTCTGTACATCCATATCAAATTCAGAACCAAAGCTGTCTCTAGCTAGAACGTATCCCAATTCAACCAAATAAACTACAAAAGCTTAGAGGAAATTGTTCACCAGTTAACTTCTTCCTCCTGCTGCCTTGATGTTCTCCCCACAGCTTTCTTTAAGAAAGTTTTGCCTGTCATAGCATCTGACTTGACTCAGATAATAAACACGTCCCTTCTGTCAGGAGTTTTCCCCCAGTCTCTAAAAACAGCAATTATCAAACCACTGTTGGAAAAAAAACTATTTAGACAAACTACTTCTGCAGAACTACAGGCCCATCTCAAACCTCCCTTTTATCAGTGAGATTATAGACCAGTTTATGCGTGACGTCAGCGCTACAACCAGGTCCCGCGGGTAGGCAAAAACAGTACTGTTCTCGTCTACTACATGACAAAACGGGTGATTTAGAGCGTACTTTTAGTTCGTTTATTTTTGGAATCTAAACAATGCCTACCACTTGTTGTGCTCCCGGTTGCACACAGAGGCATTCCAAATCATCGGATGTACGTTTCTGTCGTTTACCGAAGGACGAAGAAAGAAATGGATCATTTCAATGAAAAGAGCGCAGGCAGACAACCCCAATGGACTGGGGGAGCCATCATACCACGACAGAATTTGCAGTCTACACTTCATCTCCGGTAAATACAACTTAATTCTGCTCTAGTCATTGTTCTACTTAAATAGCGGCGGAGGGGAGGTGGCGATCGCTAGACGGGGCCGGGAGAAGCGGAGTCGATGCAGCAGCAGCAGCCGCTGTCTGTAGCAACAGAGAGCGGCTGCTGCTCCAGACAGCGGCTGCTGCTCCAGACAGCGGCTGCTGCTCCAGACAGCGGCTCCATTACGCCCCCGTTCACGCGCGCTGGTACGTCTGTGTTTACGCTGCAATGTCGCCGACACCCCCACCCATTTTAACAAGACAAAAACACCAAAATAATCCGTAGTGAACAATGTTTTTTTTTAACCTACAGGGCGGGTCTTCCTCTCTGCTGAGGCGCGGTCTGTGTCCGACGCCGCTTTCTGCTGTTACACAAACATGTCTGAACATCCATCAATCCATCCATCCATTTTCTGACCCACTTAATCCCTCGTGGCGTCGCGGGGGTTGCTGGAGCCTATGTCCCGATATAAAATAATTGTAGCCGTCCAGTGGTTTCATGCTTCCATGCTCTCTCGTCTGTACTGGCCTGCGTTATTATAAGGTAGCTGTATGTGTCGCGGTACTGAACACTTGGCAGCATTTCACAGACTCGCTCCGTCCCTTCAGGCTTTTGCTGTGTGGATCTGGCAGTCTGATACCATCAACCATCAACTTACTCTTAAAACGATCTTGTGATACGTTATCTAAAGAAGAAAAATATGTGGAGAACTGGTCAGTTTCTCTGTTTGCATCCGCCATTGTGTTCGCCTTTTGCCAACCAGTCCGGCACGCATGCGCGAAAAACCCGGATGAAAACAATAGCAGTGAACTACCCTATAGAAAACAATTAAATATCTTCTTAACAATGAGGAGCCCCTTTGAGGTTTTCCAGTCAGGTTTCGTGCATACCCCAGTACAGAGACCGCCCTTGAAACCACAATATTGTAATGATCGATGCAAAATGTAATAAAATCCTTAAACGCATTTTGTAATACATTCTGTATTACAGTAATAATGATATGTAATAACATTATTACATTTTGCGCAGATTATTACAAAATGCTCTTAGAATTGATAGTGTGGTGCAGTGGCGGCTGGTGAAAAAAAATCTTGGTGGGGCTGGCCAATAGATTTCCCTGCCTAACCCAGTACATGCATTTACATTAAAAGTCGGAAAATTACTACGATTCCGCAATAAGCATTTAATAATAAAAAAACATTGTTCACAAAAGATTATTTTGGTGTTTTTGTCTTATTAATCCTTTTCACAGACTCATGCCAGAGGGTTTGCATACATTGTACATGTACGTATATTATTACGAAACGAACGTTTACGTCTTGACTTAAATATATATCCTAATTTTTTATTTATATAATGATTTAAGTAGAACAACGACTAGTGCAAAATTAAGATGTATTTACCGGAGATGAAGTGTAGACTGCAAATTCTGTCATGGTATGATGGCGATTGGGATTGTCTGCCTGCATCCTTTTCATTGAAATTATCCATTTCTTTCTTCTTTCTTCGTCCTTCGGTAAACGAAAAAAACGTACATCAGATGATTTGGAATGCCTCTGTGTGCAACTGGGAGCACAACAAGTCGTAGGCCTTGTTTAGATTCCAAAAATAAACTAAAAGTACGCTCTAATTAGACTTAGACTTAGACTTTCTTTATTGTCATTTTGTATACACAGAGTGCATACAGAACGAAATTTCGTTTTCACACAGCTCAGAAATATTGCAGTAACTCTACAGGATACCTTGCAGTGAATTACAGTACAGGATAAAGTGCAGTGATCAATCGCAGTCACTTACAGGATAAATTTCAATTGACTTCCGGATAAAGTGCAGCAGTGAACAGTAGGCAGTTGAAATGTAAACAATGTGAACCAAATGTAAACAAATATGCACCCGTTTTGTCACGCTGGTAAGCGAAAGCAATACTGTTTTTGCCGACCACCGTGACCCGGATGTAGCGCGGATGTAGCTCGTGACGTCACAGGTGAAGTGCACCTATCACTGTGCAGCTAGGGCTACGACTCCAGGAGCCCCAAACCCATTCATTTTGGCGATGCTGATTGGCCAAATATTTATAAATCTTCCCTAGCAACAGTATACGATTGGTTATTTCGCTACACTTGTAGAGCTCCTTGAGCGGCAGCCCCACAAGCGTAGAAGAAGAGAAATGATACGTTATGTTGGTGGAAATGCACTGTTAAATGAGAGTCAATTGGTAGAGTTAATTAGTAGAAGTGTTTTAATAATTCTTATTACATGTAGCCACGTACTATTAAGTAAAAACTGACATTAATAATACTTTTAAAATCTATATATATTTTGACTTTTCCCCTCCACATCTAGGGAGGGCAGCGCCCGAGCGCCCCCTATGGGCCAGCCGCCACTGGTGTGGTGCTGCATTATGTAATAAACAATCACAAACCAGAGTTTGTATTCACCCTGTTAAATAAACTTGTAATCATGATCATGTCCCAGATACTACACATTAAATTCTTTGCAGCCATCATTAAATGCAGACCACTGTCCACTGTGGCTCTACGCTCTTTCAGGAGCAGTGAATGCTGCTTGTCAAGACTTGATGCAACCTGCTGGGTTTCCTTAGATAGGAAACTTTTTGACCAATCTGTCTGGATGATTTGATTGAAATTGACTTGTAAAGTGCCTTGAGATGACATGTGTTGTGAATTCCCGCTATATGAATAAAACTGAATTGAATTGAAACTTTGTTCAGTAAATGCTAAACTCATTCACGGTTTTCTTCATCAGACAAGAAAATGTTATCAGTGGCAAGTTTGCCCGTTAAGGCTACAATATAGTTTTTAGACCCCCAGCTTTAATTGGTGACTTGCTGAATAAGAACGATAATGTGTTTCATTATCAAGCTTAATTTTGTATCAGTAAAAAATAAATAAATTAAAAAAACAGAAAAATAAAATACACAGAATGACAGAATTTATGTGAAACACCAGCTGAGTCAAAGTCGGCGTGTACGCTGCAAATTTGTGTTTTTACCAGAGCTTAACTTTTTTCTCACTCTCTATTTTACAAAATGCGTTCAAGGATTTCATTACATTTTGTGTCAGTTATTTCATAATACGGTTTCGATTATGTTTTATTACATTTTGATGCCCGATTTTATTACATTATTACATATTGCGACGTTATTACATAATGCGACATTACAAGGTGTTTAATGACATAATCATGAGATTCTATATGTTCCCGCAAGGACATAAATGCAGATTGTGGAAGAACCACAGTGCTGGTATTATTGGACCTCAGCGCAGCATTTGATACTGTCGATCACTCCATTCTGTTAGAGCGCCTGGGTGTAAAAGGGGGAGCCAAAAGAAGCATCAGCATCCCTGGATTTGGTTGAAGACAAATGTGTAGAAGCAGATGGGTCCATGCCCAAGGTGGAAAACAAAACATTTTAGGTGTGACAGGAAAGGTTTAGGTCAAAGAAAAGCAGCATGTCTGTTTGGCTGTTGGCAGGAGAGGAGGATGCTGAGCTTGTTCCTGAACTAAACCTATTGAAGAATGTGTTCAGACCATTCGCTCTGTCCAGAATTCCATCTGTCCAAACCTCCTTCCGCTTAAAACCTGTAATCTCAGTCCCTGACCACACATCCCTTATATTGCTGTGCAAAAGCTTGCTCTCCATTATCTTCCTGTACACCCCCTTGCTGTCTCAATAATTCCCTGTCTTCCTCTCTGAAGGCTCTTTTTTTCTTGTTAAGAAGTTCCTTCAGGTCACTAAAGGAGGGGAAGCATCACACTGTTTTGTTGGGGATGGTGTTATCCACACAGACGTTTATATACTCAGTCACAACCCTGCAGGGCTTCCTCAGCTTCCTGTGCTCATTTTCTCACAATTATCTTTATTACAGGTTACCTCTGAACAAGAGGTTTATACTCAGAGCAGAGAAAAACAAGATTGTGATCTGATTTGCCAAGAGGAGGTCTTGTTTAGAGATGTATGAGTCCTTGATGTTTGCACAAAACAAATCTAATCTTTTGTCTTCTCAAGTAGAGCAGCTGACAAAATGTTGAAACGTTGAAAGTGTTACAGAGATGGAGGTGTGATTAAAATCACCAGATATTTATAAGATTCTAAAAAAATCAGTTTGACTGGATGTGCCTAGTAAATACAACAGATACCATTACACTGTCATCATTGTTTAAACAAGGATTAAAAGCCATGTGTCCTGTCTTAACCTTCCTGTTGCCTTCGGTTCATATTGACCAAAAACAAGTTTAAAAGCAGGGAAAAAAACAAAATTATATCTTTTTAACTTGAAATGTGACGACTTTTTCTAGAATGTGGTTTTCTCCAGCAGAATGGATTTGGCAGCCGATGGAGGTGTCTAGAAATGTGGGAACATATACTGTAGAATCTCATGATTGAAATGTAACAATATGGCCACCTGGTCTGTATGTGTGGAGTTTGCCATCCTACAGGGGGCAAAAAGAGCAGGGAGGCAATATGAGAAAGTACAGGTGTAGCACTATTGCTAGTCTTTGAGGCTGTTCAGAGCCTATGAAGGTGCTGCAAATGACAAAACCCCAAATAGTTTCTGCTCCACCCATAGTGTGCATTTCACTGTTGAACAGGTTGACTAGCTCCTCTTCTCTGATTCAGAAGAGGAGGAGGTATCATGTATTTTATTTATTTTTTGCTGTTATTGTTCACTGGCACAAACAAATGACATATAGATGAATAAAAATGCATTAAAATCTACTTACACCACAGTTTGGCTACTTCGGTCTATAGATATAGGCTACTATCGAAATATAAATCACCCCATAGAAAAAATAACTCCCTATACAAAACTAATACAATTAACAGAGTCATAGAAGCGAGTTACATCTCCTGAATAAATGCAGTCTTTCTCCCATGTGAAGAGGGAAAATTCAGGCATTCACTCAATATGGGGTGAATGGCAAGATGATCCTTCAGGCAAAACAGATTTGGTGTTTAAAATTCAATTAAACTTCTTTATATTGGGTGGGTTTAGTGAAGTCATTATGACCTACAGGACACGGAGGGTAACCAGATTATGAGAGTTAAACAGGTCTGGAGAAAATGTATGTTACCAAAATGCCAAGGAAGAAAGATATGAGAAATGATCTGAGAGAAGCAATTGTTATTGTCCATCAAGCTTGGAAATGTTACAAGGCCATCTCCAAACTATTTGAAGTCCATCATTCTTGCTAATGTTCCTAAGTGTGGATGTCCCAGCAAATTCACTCTCAGGTGAGATTGAGCGTTGTGAGAATATACAGTATAAAATAACCAAACTCAACCAGATTCAACAGTCCTCACTTAAAATGATTACATTTATGACAATTCAATTAAAAAAACTGGGAAGAAATATGACTCATTTGAAAGACTGACTAAGGGAATTCCTTGTCTCACTGAACAAATGTGACAGCACAAATTAGGTTTACAAAGTCGTATTTGAATGAATGCTGTATCCAAATACACAAACCATGTGGATGGATGATACCAAAGATGGGATACAGTATATGGCTACATTTCACAGCACCTTGTTTAGAGAAAACCAAACAACACAACATCACAATCATTTTTGACTTAGAGTGAAGGTCAGTGGTGGAGGGCTGAGGATTTGAGCTTGTTTTATAGCCGTAGGACAAGGCCACTCTCTTTATACCAATATATTCTTGAGTCTGTCTGACAACTGAAGCTTTGGAAAGACTAGGTAATTGGAAGGGAACATGATCCCAAACACTGCAGCAAATCTTTGTCAAACTGTCTGACAAAGAAATGTAAAAATCTAGACCTCCACCTCATTGAAATGCTGTATTGGAGCCCCAGGTAAGATAGTGTCTCCGAACCTTTATGGATTGTAGCAATACAACATGACTGTGTATATAGCGTAAGATCTTGGGGTCCATGTCCTTCTTCACCCAAGCTATTATAACAAAAGTGTATCTGATGTCTTGTAGGTTTTATTGGTCTGAATAGCTTAGCCTTTGTCAATACAAAATGAAACAGCAAAGATCCTGGGGTACATTGGGAAGACCCGATGATCAACTGATGAACAATTTTCTCTGGAATAAGCAATGAAACGGAGTAAGAATCACCTCTGGAAGTGTTAAGGCAAGGTAATTCCCAGCCAGGTATACCACTTTCAGATTGAGAAAGTGGCTAGTGTTATAAACTTATAAACTACTAACAGTAAGAACAGTAAAATTCAGTTTACAAAAACTGAGCTGGGACTGTGATGCAAAAAAAAAAAAAAAAAAACTGTGCTGAGAAATGAAATCTGTTACTAATAAACAGGAGGCGTGCAGCCGAGACCAACTGTCAAAACATCTTCCAGACTGAGGAGAGATGGAAATAACTGAAGCCAAATCCTCAGGGAGAATGTGGAATAGATGCAGCAGGAATGTTGTTTATGATTATTACTGCTGTTGCTACTGCTGCAATGAAAGCAACAAACTGATACGCTTCATCTCATTGTTGGTGACGCTGTTAGACTGCCACCTACTGGCCTTCAAACACACTGCAGGGTTATGAGGACTGCATTGTCACCCTTTTAGAAATGTTTGATGACCTTACAGATTCTTCAGCACAGTGTTGGTGACTATTCCATTTTGTTTTACATTTAGCTTTTAAAAAATAAACTGTACAGTGGAAAAGTGTCTGGCCCTCTGCAGATTTCTTTTCTTTTAGCTTTTTTTGTCAGACAAAGTTAAAGCTCCTGTGAAGATAACCTGAATAAATTAAAAAAACACATCTATTTTCAAATGATGATTTTATTCATTAAGGGAACGCTATCCAAACCAACCTGACCCTATGTGGAAAGGTATTCACCCCAAACCTAAAACCTGGTTGTTTCACCTTTGCCAGCAGCAGTAACCATCAGGTGTTTGTGGTAACTGGTCGTTATTCCTTTATATCTCCAAAGCCACCAGTGGTTTTGGAGTCGCCATTTTCCTTCTTACTGTTAAACGATTGAAATGAACCTTAATGGGGACAAATTACATCAGCAGTGCTTTAGATGGTGAGTTGTTTATCACCTCCTGGATGAGTTGATGCACTCTTGGATTAATTTTGGCTGGACGGTCATCGTTGTTCTTTCCATTTGCAGAAGATGGTTTTTACTGTGGTTTTGAAAAGGTTTTGCAACCCTTACCAGACTGATAGATAGCAGTGACTTTATTTCTCATAAGTCCTGGAATTTCTGTAGATTGTAACATGTTATCTTGCTTTTTGGGATGTCTTAACCTACTTAATAGGGTCAGAAAGTTTCTATTCTTGATTCTCCAAGGATGGTAGTTTGCAAATTTAAAAACGGTGTAGTCTCAGCAGGATGGTATAAAAGCACTGGAGAAGACTTTTACAGGTGGGTCAGAGCTCAGCGTAGCAGAACAATGATGGCATCATCCACCCCGATGCCAGGGTAGCAGATGAACTGCAGGGGAAAGTACACTGCAGTGGAAAAATAGTGGCAGGTCAAGATAAACAGGAATACAAACTTAATCTAACAATGTCCCAGTGAATTACAGTATCTTAAATAGAACACTCACATTCAAAGGCAGCTCTAAACAAATCGGTTTTTAATCTTGATTTAAAGGATCTCAGGGTTACAGCACTTTTAGTTTTCTGGGAATTTGTTCCAGACAAGTGAAGCATAAGAGTTGTTTTCCAGACGCTCTAATAGAGGGGAGTGATCAACAGTGTTGAATGCTGCACTGAGGTCCAATAGTACCAGCACTGTGGTTCTTCCACAGTCTGCATTTATATAGATGTCATTTAGACACCTTGATAAGGGCGGTCTCTGTAATGTGGTGAGCACAGAAACCTGACCGGAAAACGTCAACGCGGCTGGTTGTTGTTAACAAGGTGTTTAATTGTTGAAACACGGATTTTTCAATAATCTTGCTGATAAAAGGGAGGTTTGAGATGGGCCTGTAGTTCAGCAGAAGTAGTTTGTCCAAATCGTTCGTGTTCAACAATGGTTTAATAATTGCTGTTTTAGAGACTGGGCGATTATGCTTGACAGATGGGACATATCTTCATCAACCCTTGTCCTTAAAACCTAGTGACACCCCTGCATCCACCCCAGCCCAGAACCACCCATCTGATGAAGTTGTTTTGGTTAACAGGAAGATCATAACTTCAAAAATAATGTAAAGTGGATAAATGTACTCCATCATAGAGACAACCATTGTTTATTGACAAATTGCAACTGTGGTCTCCATTTACACCCTTTTCCACAGGCAGTACTTTAGGGCACAGACTTAAATAGTACCAATGAGTACTGTATTTAGGTTTTCTAAATAATATGCAATTTAATGATTTTAAACAAGAACCTACTGATACATTTTGCCTTGTTTAGTATATCAGTGAAGTGGGACAAATGTCTGCCTCACATACCTCTCCACTAACTACTACAGTTTCATAGAGGCCTCACACATGAACATTCTTTCAAAACCATGTTCAAAATACTATTAGTGTGGCAGACCGACCTAACAGGACCAAAAGAAAACATGCTGGGTAAAAGAGAACATTTTATTATAATGGGCTCTGGAGAGATGGGTCAAAGGAAGGTATTGGGTTCAGCGCTACTCTCTGAGGAATTCCAACGGTGGACGTGTCACCTGTGAGTCTAGGCAGCTTTCAGTCATAACTATGCAGTGCTTTTATGAAACATAACTTCACATCATCTCTAAAAGGTGACGTTTAAAACAAGCACTTCATACAAAACAGGAATGATGCTCAATGATGGATGCAAAAAGAAAGAAGCAATTACAGGATCCGAAGACACAAAAAGGACAAGACATCCAAGCAGCAGCCATTAACTTTATTGTACTGAATTTACGAAAAGTAAAAGTAAACAACAGTATTGTACATGTTTAGTCTGTTACCGTATGGTTGGTGTGGGTGGTGCTTTTTGAAATGTACTCCGGTGTACAAAAGGCCGATGACATGTTACAACCTTTTTTTTTTTCTTCCTTTTTAAATTTCACCTTTTTTTAAAAACACCCAAAAGCAGATGAGGTGGACGCTCCGGCACAGATACACCGGAGTAAGGCGGACATGATGGTGGAGGACCCCTTCACTGTCATGGAGGTTCAGGGAAATGATAGGAGCGGCGGTTTTACTGGGAAATACAGCGAGGGAGGAGAAGATGAGCCAATCGCAGACCTTGTTGGGTCTCTGCAGCTCAATTATCAAACCAGACTTCAAATTTAAAAGCAAAATCATTTCCCTAATGTCACAGAATATTGAAGGAAGATTCAACCCAATATTTCCATGAATGTAGTGTTGTCTTCAACCTTCTGACTAATAATTTTGTCTTGACTCAGTCCTGAGACTGATTTCAGAACCAGAAACACATGCACAAGTTCCCAAAAGCGTAGATATCCGGTTTAGTATCTTTCCCAATTATCTGGCTGAATGTGACGACCTCTGCTGGAATAAGTTTTGTGTTCACCTACATATAAAAATCTGTTTCTTTGAATGTCTTCAACAGAGTTAGCAGTAAACACAGCAGCCCCGAACGAGCACCTCTTCAGACATGGATTCTAGAGCGGGTTTGAAAAAAAACAAAAGCAAAACAAATAATAAATAAATCAAGGCATTTCCCACAAGGTTTTAACCCGTCAGCTTGGATAAGAAGCTGTGAACCTTTTCATAAACATGTGATGTCAAAGTCCACACAGAAACATGTCATAATGACAGAAACATGAGGTGACTCCGGTAATTTGGATAACAAATGAACTTTGCAGTGTCTATGAACCGGTGATCTTTACTACGAGTATATATATATATAATGATAGAGCATTGCTGCAATACTTCAGATGTTTGCTGTGTCAAAGCTAACGGCCAGAAAGAAGTTGCCTAAAAAACAGACAAATAAAAACAAATCTAATCTTCGGTCTGGAATGGAAATTTCAACAGTAAAGAATATTTACCTTTATTGACATTAGATGACATTCTACACCTCACAGGGCTGCGGAGGCAAGAGAGCAACACCAATACTTCAATGTAGACTCAGAGCAACAAGAGTACACAGTGTTAACCCCCGCCCTCTGAGGAACCCTGACGGCCCTCTGGATGTGACAGACTGGGATGTGTGGAGGGTGCTGCCACCATCACCCGACAGCAGGAACTACCCCGGGATCAATATGGGCCCCCAGCACACAGAGAAAAGGTTGTTTCTGGGGGCCCACAGTGGTTCAGATCTGGGCAGGGTCATAAAGGACAATGCACAAATTGCTGTTGGTGTCAGGGATGTTCAGCAGCGGGATGATCGGGGTGGGATGGGGGTGGGTGGGTAGGGGTGGGATGGGTTCTGAGGGCAGTTCTGATGGGAGGGGGTTGGCGGATGTTTGCCGCCGATCCAGGCCTAGAAGGTCTTCCTGTGGATGGCACGCGCTCTGTCTTCTTCATATTCCCGCTTGGACACCCACATCTTTTTGAAGGTGTCCAACGATGCCAGGATGGAGCCACTGCCAGAGGAGAGAGGGCAGAGTCAAGAGAGGTGGGCGAAGCAAGGTTCTGACCCAAAATACAAACTAAAGTCATTGTATCGAGAGAAAAAAAACACCCCTTCAACGGTAGTTATTTGATTCTGACTTGAAATAAGCAAAAACACAAAAGATGCAGGGTTTCAACTACATGTAATTGATCGTGGCGCATCGCGACAGCAAAATAAAAGCTGCCACACCTTCAGAATGAAGTTTATCTAAATATATGGTAAAACAATGTAATGCATGTGTGATATATTTACCCTATATTATGTACAGCCTATTTTCACGCACTTATACTAACCATAATCCGAATTTGAAATTTAAATATCATGAAATGTTAAAATGTACTTTATTTTGAAAAAAAACAACACTGCCTTCTCCTTCCTGTCTGGATGCAAAGCTGGCTAGTGGCTACCGCACAACGAGCTGCTCTCTGGAGGGAAGGAAAACTGGAGAGGACAGGCCAGTGTTGCCCATTTAGCGACTTCCAGATCAGTCTTGATGAGCCCAGATGAGCCCAAAGTGGAGGGATTGCTGCAAAGCCATGGACAATGCAGACGACTCTCCCTGTAGCTCTACGCTTCTTCAGGAGTAAATGCTGCTTGTCAAGGCTTTGATGCAATCAACTGGTTCCCTTAAATAGGACATTTTTTGACCAATCTGTATAATCTGATTGAATTTGACTTTGTAAAGTGCCTTGAGATGACATGTTTCATGAATTGCCGCTATATAAATAAAATTTAATTGAATTGGAAACGTTTAGCCATAATGCACGAACACCCTGAGTGACTGTTAAGAACGGAGGTGGAGGGGTGATGATTTGGGCTCGCTGTGCAGTCTGGGTCTGGGCCTTTTCTACTCACTGAGCAGAGCATAAACTCTGCTGCTTTTCTAAAGTAGTTAAATGTGAGCACTTAGTTTTTCCACAGTTTTCCGTTTAGTTTTATCTTTAGAACATGATGGCATCAAGGAATGTATTGTAGTTTTGCACACTTGAGGTCCGACTTAATAAAATTGTATTTTATTAAGTGTATTTTTTAGATTTGAAGCCCAAGAAACATGATATATATTTTACTCGTGGTCCATGAGCTGTGTGAGATGACGTTTACCGAGCCAAACCCAAAAAGCCCATTTAGGTATTTCTAGCTCAACAAAACCAAAGGCACCATTTTCATTTCATCATCCTGACCACACTACACAGACCAGCTTCATTAAAATGGTTAGAATTTGCTTCAGAGAAATAAAAATGTTTGCATCAAATAGCTCCACATCAGGTCTGTGGATCACAACTGGACAGGCAGTCTGGTAACAGTGAGTGAGCGAATCTCAGAGAGACGATACCGCCACTTAGACGAAAAGCAGCCCTCAACAAATCCATGTGCCAGAGGTCACGTGTCAGCCCCTCAGCCAAACAAGCAGAGAACAAATGACTGAAGGGAGAAATATCCCCATTCGGACAGTTCTGCCTGCAGGTGAGAGTTCTACCTGGCCTTCTCTCAAATGGCTCATGGTTCTAATAAACACAGCAAATACAGGAACATCTTGCCAGAGACGAGCGTCTGCCAATAGAGAAGTTAGAGGAGATCAGAGAACAATATCTGCTGGAGTGGAACCTTAGATGGTTCTCATTGTAAATCAAAACTGGAAATGTTAAGTCAAGGACATTTCCTTCCCTTTCACCGCTCCTCCTGATAGAACGGAACACCTCACCAGGGAGGCGTCCAGGAGGCATCCTAACCAGATGCCCACCTCAACTGGCTCCTCTCGACGTGGAGGAGCAGTGGCTCTACTCTGAGTCCTCCCCGGATGACTGAGCTCCTCACCCTATCTCTAAGGGAGAGCCCAGACACCCTGCGCAGAAAAGGAATTTCGGCCGCCTGTAGTCTTGATCTCGTTCTTTCGGTCACGACCCAAAGCTCGTGACCATAGATGAGGGTAGGAACGTAGATCGACCGGTAAATGGAGAGCTTCGCCTTTTGGCTCAGCTCTCTCTTCACCACAACAGACCAGTACAGCGCCCGCTTCGCAGCAGACGCCGCACCAATCCACCTGTCGAGCTCCTGTTCCATCTTCCCCTCATTCCTGAACAAGACCCTGAGATACTTAACCTCCTCCACTAGGGGCAGCACATCCTCCCCGACCCGGAGAAGGCACTCTACCCTTTTGTCTCACCCCCTCCCCTGGGCTGCCACCTTATCGTGGTGGAGGGGTTTGAGTGTTCCAATGATCCGAGGAGCTATGCTGTCAGAGGCTTCATGCCCCTAGTAGGGTCACCCAAGGCAGACAAGTCCCAGGTGCGGGACCAGACGTAATGCAGCCCACAGACCCCTTATGAAAAAAAAACATATTTGGAAACAATGTTGCCTCGCCCGGACATCACCAGGGCCCCACTCTGGAGCCAGGCCTAGAGTTGGGGCACGCTGGCTTTCACCCACGGAGCATGGCCGGGCACAGCCCAAAGAGGAAACATGGACCCCCCTTCCTAATCAGTCGATCTATGTTCCTACCCTCATCTATGCTCAAGAGCTTTGGGTCGTGACCGAAAGAACGAGATCCCGGATACAAGTGGCCGAAATGAGTTTTCTCCGTAGTGTGTCTGGGCTCTCCCTTAGAGATAGGGTGAGGAGCTCAGTCATCCGGGGAGGACTCAGAGTAGAGCCGCTGCTCCTCCACGTCGAGAGGAGCCAGTTGAGGGGGCTCGGGCATCTGGTTAGGATGCCTCCTGGACGCCTCCCTGGTGAGGTGTTCCGGGCACGTCCCACCGGGAGTAGGCCCAGGGGAAGACCCAGGACACGCTGGAGGGACTATGTCTCTCGGCTGGCCTGGGAACGCCTTGGGGTTCCCCCGGAGGAGCTGGCCCAAGTGGCCGGGGAGAGGGACGTCTGGGCCTCCCTACTGAAACTGCTACCCCCGCGACCCGACCCCGGATAAGCGGAAGACAACGGACGGACGGACGGACACAATATATATTGACATTGAATTATTGTCCACCCCGACAATAAACTCAGAAGTCTTACCCAATCCATGTGGAGTACAGCCTTTCCTGGGGAGCTGAGATCTACACAGGCAGAAGAAAAAAAGATGTTAACATAAACGTCACATTTCTACCTTTACTGCCTCCAGTTAGTTTACAGGCCTGGTATGAATAATAAAGAACAAACAACCCCCTGTTGGCACCAACAACTCCCGCTTTGTTTCTAAAGGACATACGGCTCATTTTGGGGTTTTCCTTCTGTCTCTGGAATCAGATGTTCTACACGTCAACACTGAAAGGGCTTATTCTCTCCCAGAGGAAACAGATCCTAAACAAGCCGAAGAGCCTGCATACAGTGCTCAGTGTCACTCTAGTTGCTTCATGATGTAACATATAGATGAAGTGTCTAAAAGGGTCTTTCCAAACCTCAAAAATTGAGCTGCTGGTTTACTTTATAAATAACCAACCCATTTAGGGCCAGCTTTAAGCCACGGCTAAAATAAAGACGATGCTAGAAAGTGTTCAGTATGAAGAGGACCTACCTTGATCTTAACGTCTTTTGGTGCAAGCTTCTTGACCTCAGTTAGTAGTCGTTCACCGAAGCCTGAGAGGAATCACAAGAGTCAGGGGATGAAGCCATCAGCAATAGACGGCACCGTTTAAGTAGAACACATACATACTAGGGCTATGCATAAAAATCGATACAAAGATTAATATCAATGTTTTTAAAAACGATTTAATATCGATATTCTGGCTTTCAGTATCGATATACCTCCCAACCCCTAGGGGGCGTTATAACAGCGCGCCATTACTGCTAACAGCGAGGAAGTGCAAGTAAGACGAATTTGCGGACTGGCCGACAGGATTTTAGAAGCGCCTTCGTCCCTAAAATCAGACGTTTTGGGCGCATTTTTGGTTTCTTTATTTTCCTGTTAATATATCAGTGTTTAAATAAATTGAACATAAATATAATATTTGGCTGATTTTGTGGATTGAATGACTGAGCATTAATTTGAAAGTAATAAATATCAATATTTGAGTCAAATCAAATCAAGCTGAGCTATACATCGAGAATCGTATCGAATCGGCCCCAGTCCTAATACATACCAACAGTTTAGAAGAAACTCAAGGTTGAGTTCACCAAGCTTTTGTTCAAATCTAGTAGGATTTGTGAATTTTCAGATTTTTTTTTATATTGCATCAGATTGCACTTTTGTTAATATTCACCAGTTCCTCAAGTTGGCTTTAGGTGTACATTGCTGTTACCAGGCCATTCATGAATAAAAGAGTTGCCAAATTTATCAATACCTTGATACATTGCCTGGCCAAAACAAAGTCGCACCTGGCTTTAACTAAGCAAATAGGTACGAGCCTCCCACTGGATAATTACAGCATGGGTGATTATCTTTCTGCTGGCAGTTGGGGTTATTTAACCCCAACTGGTGAAATGAGTTGCTTCTCGTTTCATAAACAACCATGATGAACGGTCGTTGAAAAGATGTCAGTCTGTTTCAGAAGGGTCAACTCACTGGCATGCTTAAAGCAGAGAAAAAGTCTAAAGAGATTGCAGAAACTACCAAAATTGGGTTAAGAACTGTCCAACGCATGTCAACACTGAAAGGGAGGCTTGTCCATTTTATGTGGTATTGAAATATAGTTTTTAAAGTAGTCTATTCTGTCTCTGAAATTGCTGCACTAAAATGATTCCCTGAGTTTGATTCACACAGTTTTAATCACTCATTCACCTCGTTCATTTTGTGTGCCTCTGATAACGTAATGTAGTGTGGATTCAGGCAATGTATTGGAAATTATAAATCATTTCATAAAGGTTATTTGTAGTTCCCAACACATTTATCATTGCTTCAATCACTTGTTTGTCGTAGCTACAGTTTCCTTTCCTACACCCTAGGTCACATATGTATTTATAAATATGCAAATTAATTGATTACACCATCACCACCACCTAGGGCTGGGAGATATGGCCTATATTTGTGGGCACAAATATCAATCCATCCATGCATTGCCATTCATTTTTTTCCCCATTCAATATCTATTCAGGAAACCCTCTGAATTGATTAGTTCCCCTGGCCACTGGGTTCATGAGAGACAGCTTTGAGTGATTCGTGTTGTACGGGCAAAAGTCAGACAATGAGCGTGTAAATAAAGAGATTATAGACAGTTAGGCCTGTCACGATAATGAATTTTGCTGGATGATAACTTTTTCTAAAACTTATTGCGATAAATCATATTATTGTCATTTGGAGACTTTTTTTCAACTAATATGACAACGGCACAATAACGCAAGTATATCCTCACAACCTAGTGGCTCAGACAAATTAAGCGGTGGTGTCATTTGGTTTAAATCCAGAAAACTCGTGTTTGGCTTTGACACCAATTTCATTTCTTTTCAAACTAGCGTCTCTCTGGCTCTCCCTCAGGAGGCTCTCATGCTAAACTTTGAGACGGAAACACAAGGGGAAATAATCAAGCATGCCTGCGCAAATAATCGTGCTTATTTTAATAATCGTGTTTATTTTAATTAATCATGTGATAAAACTTTCTCGTGCGAACAATGAACAATGGAGGTCTATTAGCTTTCCAGATATTTATTTTGTTGCAAGGAAAGAAAATGTGGCTTTGTTCTAGTTCACTTTATAGGCTATGTACTGTATGTTGTTGCTGGATATATTATTGGCCATCTGAGAATAAAAACATTAGCTATAGATTGACATACCAATATCTGTCACTAAAATTTCAACCCAACAGTTGAAAGTGGGTCAGTCTGTAACTCCCAGGCCTCCTTTTCTCCCCAGTCCAGCTGGAACTGAGTACTTATTTCAACTTCTAGTCTCCATAGTCATCACAAGTATTATTGAACTAGTGCTTTATATTCAGATGTGTTATTGTCCAAAAATGATGAGAACTGAGTTTCTAAGAGAAAAATAGAATAATTTAGGTTTATATGCACTTTACTTCAGTGTTAATACAGCACCGACATGTTTCCACTTTTGCACTCCATGTTGATATTTAATAGCTCAAAAACATTAATACTATGGCTCTTGATATGGACAAAACATAAATATTGAAAATGTAACAACAGGTACTCTTAAAGAATTGTGTACTTCTACTCATTACAAATTTAATCAATATCAAAACGATTAAATCAATATCAAATTGATATGAAATTGAATTGTGAGGTTCTTCACAATACCCAGCCCTAGTTGGGATGCTTTTCCCAGGTATGCAGTTCCGAATCACTCAACGCTCAGTTACACTGCGATACAAATCAACGCACATAAATGTTCATCGGCTGGCAGCAAGAAAACAAACCAGCGCCTCCCTCCATTACTCCACCATTTAGCTGTAGAGCTACTGGAAGCTAAAGTTGCCAATAATAACACATGTTATGGTGCAGCCCGACTGAAGCTGACAATTAAAGGAGAAAAAAAGGTAGGAACTTGCATCAATTTACTCTGCTGTTGCAGTGCATTAAAAAAAGGAAAGAAAAAGATGCAAAATCAGCAGAAAGACAGAAATTGTACACGGTTGCTGCTGAATACATGTACATGGACCAGATTATTGTGTCCATTGTAAAAACTGTTTTGTATGCACCAGATTTTGAAACACATTTTATTGTAGGGCTAGACAATAATTCAATATCAATATATATCAATCGACAGACGTATATCGATGATAGAAAAAAAGGGTCAATAAAAAATTCAATAGAATAAAAGTTTTTCTTCCTTTGGCATTCCAGCCATTTAGGTTAATACTACAGTCATTACATCATCCCAACCAATCACAACGCAGACCCAGGAACCAAGCTCCGCCCCTTTCAGAGTTCAGAGAGCACACGTTCTTTTTTTCTTTTTTAAAAATTTGCAGTTTTGGTAAAAAGTTGGTTGAATAAAGGGTTGAGTTTGTGTGTTCAGTATCTAAATATAAGTCTCTAAACAAAAGCATAAAATAACCAGGGGTCCGTTCTTCGTACGTTGTTTAAAACATCCGAGATCAAATGACACATCCAAGATGATTTCATCCGGCTAATCATGATCCGGCTAATTGGGTTCTTCGAACACACCTGTTGTTTATGATTAGTATGGCTGGATTGAGTTATCTGAGATAACTGCGCGTTCATGCGTTTGTTTAAAAGGGGAAATGTATCTATAGTAGAAACAATGATCAGCAACGTTGCTATTGGCTGTTCAGCATGGCCAAAGAACGCCCACAGTTTTTCTCCCAAGCAGAACAAGAGCTTTTAATGGAAGGTTATGCTGAATTTGAGTCATTAATTAAAACGACAGGGAACACCTCAAAGTCTGCTAAAGCCAGGAGAGAGGGCTGGTAAAAAGCAGCAGACAAATTAAATGTGTAAGTGCTGTCCATGGTAGATGTTTCTATCACTTTCTACAGTATGTATTTTTGCATTTTAATAATTTCATATTTACTTTGTTCTTTTATGTCAGAGCCTCCACCAGACCACTAGAACATGGGGAAAAAAAGTGAAGTACAAGAATATTCTACAAAATGGTAGCCTTTAATTATTATACTATATTTTAAAAAGCAACTTCTTCCTCTTTTTAAAGGCCACTGTTAAATGATGTGTTTGTCTGTTTATAACAGCCACCAAGAAAAAGCCTGAAAAAAACAGGTTCTTTTTACTTTTGTTGCATGAGGCATGTTTAACCCTTTCTTTTTCTTTCACAAAATGACACAGGGTGCTATCCGTTCGTTATATAAACGGCATCTTCAACAAAAAATTTAGTATTTTGACCTGAAAAAACACTAATTAAGAGGAGAAATTGAACTCCACAACTTGAAAAAAAGAAAAATTGCACTAGAGATTGAGTTGCTTCAAAAGGACCTTCAGAGTAAGTTCTAATACACCATTTGACAGCAGTATTGCTGACTTGACATAACTATCTCTTATTGCAGACAAAAGATGACTTGCTGGCTTTTCTTTATAAACAATTGTTTAAATTAGGGGTTTTCAATAGGTGAGGCGCGCCTCCCCTGGGGGGCGCCAAAGAGTCACAGGGGAGGCGCGAAGAATGTGCTGGAGAAGAAGATATTTGTGCCTTTTGTTTGATCGCGCAGAAACCAATCCAAGCGCGCAGTGAGACAACACGCGCCCACTCAAAACCGGTCTGGCGCGCACTCAACTCTGAAAAACTCTTCTCAACCCACGCTCTGTCCTCGCGCTCGGTTCCATCTCTGCACGCGCACGGGACTTTGCACGCGCGCTGGACCTGCGCATCTCGCGTGCTGGACCTGCTCATTGAACGCTTAACACCAGCTGTCTCTTTTCTTTCCAGCTTCTGGGAGGTGATGCAAAAGTTTATTCTGATCATAATCATTATCATTGTCATCATTATTTAAAGAGCACTTTAACAAAAGGTAAAACAAAGTGCCAAACACCAGAAATACACCAGATAAGAAATAATATCTAATAAAATACTTGGTTGTTAAAATAGCAATAGGTTTAAATTGTGTATAATTAGCCTAAATATGTAAATCGGAATATGTAATATGTTGACGTCTGTTAAATTCAGGTTATCTTTTTTATTATTATTATTTCAGTTGACGTTTCCTGTTGACATGAGTTCAGTTTATCATTGGCGTCTGTTTAGGTCAGTTTGTCTGCTGTTGAAAACAATAGTTTATGAATTTGCTCTAATGACAGTTCAATTTTAAAAGTAGGCCCTCTGTCCATGATGTTTCAGTAAAAGTAGCACATAAAATGAAAATATTTGGATGGATATTTTATGAATAGGCCTTTTTTAATGAATGTACTTTGTTAAAAGAAATACAATAAAAAACATGTGTTGGGCTATCAGTTGTTTTTGAAACAGCATTCCAGGAACACGAAAGAAAGATGCATTTACTGCAGGGACCTGTGTGGGGTAGGTTTGTGGGGGGGGGGGGGGGGGGCGTGGTTATCTTTACCTATTCCTAGGGGAGGCTCACCTTCAACGAATTTGAAAACCCCTGGTTTAAATAAAACGACAGGAACTAAGCATTATTTGTTTCGTCTTTTATTAAAGATTAAAAAATGGTGTTCCACAATTCTGTCCCGTCCTCTGCCACTAGGTGGTCCAAGTGCAGGACAGACTTCCCTATCTCCTCTGCTTATAAACCTACGATCTAAACCTGTTTACATGATATAAGCCTGCGCTTATATCATGTAAACCTAAGTTTGCGCACTTGTTGCTATGACAGCAAGTCCAGGATGAGTTTCGAAGAACCAAACGATCCAAGATCATGCCAAATCGTCAACAATCAAATCCAGCTAACTGAGTTAGCGACGTACGAAGAACGGACCCCAGGGCTGCACTTAATATATATGTTTTCAATTTGTTAATAATTATTGATATCGATCGATGTGATTTCTATTTTATCGATTTGCTTTTTTTCAATATCGTCCAGCCCTATTTTATTGTATAGAATAATTATATTTCCCTCAGTAGGAACATTTCATGGACTCTAAAGATAATTATAAGAACTTTTTGATCAATCTGTCTGGAGGACATGTTGTGAATTGGCGCTTTATAAATAAAGTTGAATTGAAAAAATCTATATAAATCTCACATACTGACATATACCTATGCTTCTATGTTTGTTTTTAAGTACTTTGCTGACCTTTGATCAGTGTTGACCCCCCACATAGTACGATGGTGGAAAAGAGTGTGCGTCGCAGGTCCATGTCTGACTTCTGGATGGCGTAAGCCAGGACCTCGTGGATTCCAGAGCTCTCGTCTCCGATCAGGTCAGGTCTGAACAGCAGCTCAGGGGCGCGGAACCTCGCTGGTCCAATCTGAAAACAATACATTTGCATTTTAGGGTCTTTAACAAGTTAACAACGTTCCAGTGACTCCTGGACTTACATTTAAAGTGCTTCCATCAGGGAGGACATATTGAGCCTTCTCTGTTTCTAAAGTCTCATCCTTCTGAGGGTTCAGGGACAGATAGCAGGCTCTCTGTGCAGCAAGAAAAGCCCCGGATTAATCGGTTTTCAACACAGTAGTTCTCATGTTAAATAAGCTCGGCAGCCTCCCCACCTCTTTGATGGTGCGCACCACCTCAAACTCAGCCGATGTGTTGAAATTGTAGCCCTCCTTGCGCAGCAGCAGACGGAGGTACCGCGAGACATCCCTGCCGGCGATGTCGACGCGCATGATGGAGTGGGGGATGGCGAAGCCCTCGTAGATGGGCACGACGTGGGTTACTCCATCGCCAGAATCCAACACCACCCCAGTGGTGCGGCCAGTAGCGTATCTGCATGATTGGATACGTTTACATGCATCACATTTATATTTGATCTTCCCCCCACAGACAGAAGCTGACTACACTGCCACCTAGATGCAGAATGAAGGAAGTCAAGTTATGAAGCACAGTACACAGTTGCTGCAGACATTTCAAATATACATCCAACACTTCTTGAGATGTACAAAAAGAAAACTAAGCTAATTTAATTAGAAACAAAGTCAGAGAAGTTCTTGTAAAAGAACCAAACCTTCCATATGGCTCCCACAGTCCTGCGACTGACCATGACAGGTAAATATCCCATTAAATTACAGGCAGTTGGATAGGCAACCTTGGACCTCCCAATACAAAGGATATGGTTATGCTTCGCTTTAACAGCATCCACAGAAGTGGGGGTGGGACTGAACTCTATGACCTTAAACAAATACGAGAGATGAAGCAGCCGTTCTTACAAGCTCAACACTGCCTGCATGGAGATGAAGAGAGCCGGAACGTTGAAGGTCTCAAAGAAGATCTCTGCAGCCTTCTCTCTGTTCTTGCTGGGGTTGAGCGGAGCCTCAGTCAGCAGCACAGGATGCTACAAAACGAGCCAAACAGAACCGGGTTAACAGCTGCTCTGAGGGCTGGTTCACAAAACCAGGATAGAGGATTAAGCCGGGATTTCCCAGATATCCTGGCTGAATTAAGCTTTGACTCGGCTTCACAAAAGCAGTGGCACAGAAGTTACCATGGCGATTTATTCTGTGCAGCTAGCCTGCTCCAGACCAGGCTACCAGGCGGGCTGAGTTAATCCTGTAGCCTTCTTTCAGTCAGCGGTCACACCGATCACAAACCAATGAGTTTTGTCAGAGATTCAGTTTTCTTATCTGTGTGTTTTGGTATTTTTTATCAGCCTGCATTAAAATACCACTGATACATATCGACATTCACTCAGATACTATTAGTAAAGGTAAAGTAGACAATTTTTTCCGGAAACGTAGCTAAGAAACTCCCGAGTGCCGTTTTGAATAACTGCACATGTTCAAGGCCCTTCTACCTGCTCTTCCACTCCTCAGGGAGATCGCGTGGAACAATCTCCCAAATCCACTCTGCTCTCATTTCTTTCTTTCTTCTGAGCCCCTTCCTCTTCTTCTCCTAAACTTACCAGACAGCTTGCTTCTTGCGGCTCTCGTTCTCAAAGTATACGCCGACAGCAGTGGAGCTGCACACATAAACACTAGAAGTGCGCAGCAGGAGGAAACTGGCAGGGAACGAGCACGCACATTGGCGTTAGGTGAGCACGTCACAATGATTGGCATGTGGGACAACTAATAGATAGGGTGATCCTCCCGAGCCGAAAGCAGATCGTCCGTTTTACCTTTAATTTATTATGATGGCAGTCTATACCCCATACCAGGGGCTCTGAAACTTTTCAGCCTGCGAACCCCTAATAACAGCACCACAGACTGTTGACCCCCTTCTGGTGGGCGGGGTTTTTTTCTTCTGTTTTGTTGGGAAATTATCTGAATAAAGTCATGATATTTTGAAAATAAACTTGTAAAATTATGAGAGTAGTCTTTTTATAGAACTCTTACAAAAAAGTGCAGCCTCCCTGCGTTAAAATGAGGAATGTGGAGCATCTTGTAAAGTTATACTTTGGTACTGGTTTCACAAATAAAGAAATACAAAATCTTTTTAGGACATAAGCCTCAGATCACCTCGCGGCCCCCACTTTGGGAGCCCCTGCCCTACACCATATTACCTTTATAATTATCCATGTGGACATGGTTACTGTTCGGTTGTGTTGTTGAAGACTGCTGTTATTCTAGGGTCTACAGAAAGCCCTTTAATGGACTATTGCAGGTGTTTAGAGAAATGGCCGGTAAAGAAGCAAAGGTGTTGTCAATAAAATCCGGAGTTACACCATTTGCCACAACCGATCAGATTCTTTGACTCTAGGGGGCACTGTGTCGCTGACTCCCCCAGAATAAACTTAGTGCCCCTCAAGTGCACAGACTCAATACGCGATCTCCCCTCAAAAGGAAAAACTATATAAACCATAAGACCCGGTGACTTAACACTGTTAAGAGAAAGAATGGCATGTTATTTGACATGTTTTGTCATGAATATGTAATTTTCTTTCATATCAGGTATCCTTCATCAACTTCTTTCCATTAGTTTTAGATTTTATGCTTAATGTTTTTAAACAAAAACAATATTTGTATTAATCATTAACGCCACTGTTAAAATCTGATATGATTTATTGCAAAGGCTGGAAAAGTATCATCCCTCTACCGCTTTTCTTTCAAGAGATAAGGGGGGGGGGGGCATGTACTGTCACAACTGATGACCTCAGAGCCACGTGTCCTCCTGTCACCTTTACACTCAAAAGCTGTGCATATTAGGACTTATCCAGGTTCACACTGTCTCCTAATAAAGTTTCATTTCCAGAGAAATGGCGCCCTCTAGAGCCACAGTATCTGATAGGCTGTGGAAAATGGTGTAACAGCTGTTTGCCATAGAAGGAGCACCAAACACGTGTCTTCCTTTATAATAGTGGCAGTGTTTCCTTCCTTGAGTATTTTGTGCCTCAGTTCCTCATCAGCCTCCATCAAAAGATGTTGATCGTTGGGTTTGAAGTTTGGCGCACGCAGCTCATTCACTGTAGCGTCAGTCAATCTGTGATAGACCTCATGGTCACTTGAAAAATGCTCCAGACGCACATTTACCTGAATTACTTAAACCTGGCTTGGTATAGTCGCACCTCCTGAGCCTGGTTTGGCCTTTGCGAAACAGATCAAGCCAGGATGCTCTGATCACACTAAGTCAAGCCCTGCTTTATCTCTTATTCTGGATTTCTAAATTCTGCTTTAGTGAAACAGCCCCCAGGCATCTCTCATCGAACACAGGAACACTAGAATGAAGCTCACCTCCTCTGAGAAGGTCTGCAGCTGCTCCTTGGAGTAAACATACTGCCAGATCCTCTCCATGTCGTTCCAGTCGTTCACTATCCCATGCTCCATGGGGTAGCGCACCGACAACAGGCCCCTGTGCTCCTGATCAGTCAAGAGGTGGAGACACAAACACAAGAGATCCGACAAATCAAATTAATCTGCTCTGCAGCCTGAAATGTTTTAGGCACATGATTCAACCGAGCCAGATCAGAGAAAAGACACTGTTGCTAAAACAGGGGAGATGCTGAGGAGGGAAAACATCACGAGACATCTCAGCTCATTCTGCCAGAGGGTTTCTGGGCTGGGCGGAGCAAACACCGACCGTCTCTGCAAGAATCAGCAAGCGTTGGACGGATGGAAATAGAACAGGGTGCAAATTCTGAAACGTGTTTTCAACTCTTATCCAGACCTTCGAATATTTGAAGTTCCTTTTTTTTTTTACTTTTCAAGACCTGATGAAAAAAAAATGCGAAGCATGGAGTTAGCTTAAACACGACAGAATAAACTAACTTCATCTGACAGAGTAAACCAGCTGAATGTACATCCTGTGACAGAGGTATGAGCATCGGTTACCAGGGATTCCTGAGCAGCACTGAAAGAGCAGAGTCTGGATAGAAAGGGAACTACTGGATGCTATATTGTGGTTTCATGTTTAGTTGAGGCAAAACTATTAATAAAAACGTGTCTGTGTGCAACCAGAATGTTAAAAAATGCTCAGATATAAAGACTGCAGAAATTCACACAGGGATGGGCAAAGGGGAGGGATAAACACTAACAGGAGTGGTGGGAGAAGGAATAAAAAGATAGAAGAAGGGAAAGAGCAAATGACTGAAGAGAGAGAGAGAGAGAGAGAAAGAAAAAACAATGGAAGAAAGAGGGAAGTAACAGAAAGAACTACGAAAGGAACAAAGGGACGAGTGGATGGATGGACACCATTCTTAGACAATGTGATACAGAATCAAGTGTGGACATACAAAATTCTTTCCACACTCTAGTTTTCTTCTCCTATACTTACTCCAGACGTTTCCACACCATTTAGGACCCTGTGTGCCGTACCTCTGCTTTGGGTCCAATGAAGAGATCTCCCTCCAAGGCTCCAGCCATCACGCGCACATGCTTGGGACGCCCCACACTTGAACAGGAATAGTAACAGTATTAAAAATACTGTGCATGCTAGCCAGACGCAACGAAAAAAAACTAGTTAGTGGTGTAATTTTACATCCACACGCTCAAATCGGTCTCCTGAAAATCACAACCTAAACCCTGGAAACTGGATCTAAGGGGATATCCACAGGTGGACACTTACTAGTTAGGGAAGCAGTATTTGGGGATCTGGTCACCAGCGAAACCAGCCTTTATGACCCCCGAACCCTGTGGAGAGAAAAAGTGATATTTGAGCTCAGAGTCGGCGTTGACCGGAGTTCTGCAGACTCCTACGGTTCAGGAAGCGGGCGATCATGAGACTCGGCCACAGTCACACACTCAGCCTGAAGTACCACTGAGTTCTAAAGCCCTTTTATTCTGGAAACACTTCACCGACCCTTTTACTTGGACTTGTTAGACATACATCAAATTTAAATGTTTATACTTTTAGCACTCGAACCTAAGATATCCAACAATTCATTTTCATTAAAGTGATTCTCTATCTAACAGAGCTCTCCCCCCCCCCCCCCCCCAAGACTTTGACTACAACTGTATAAAACAACTGTTAAATAAGTTCCACAAAAATAAAGCTGATTACTTTTTTATAAAGTGACTGCTTATCAACCCCTGCTTAGTAAAGAAACAAAATCCATTTGAAAACCGTCAGCTATTGTTGATCGGGGAGGTTTCTGGAATGAAAACATCTCAACGATCTCAGTGTGGCAGCACTGGATCCATCGCTGCAGAAATGTGAAGCGACCCTAAACGCTGTTGGCGTTGGGTAACTTTGTCTGGTGCCGAATCAAACCGATCTCCCTCTGATCGGCTGCTCACAATTTGATAACTAGCTGGTTTCTGAGGATGGGGGGCAGACTCCTACCAGCTTGGACCGTGCACTGACACCGACGTATGAGCGTTGCTCGTCTAAACAGACGTGATGTAGCCGTGATGTAAGTGTGCGCATCAAATCTGCAGACTGTCACATAAACCGATGTCTTGGTTTTGCAGATGAATATTTTCTATGAACCTTTTTAAAGTCGAGCCATACTGTTGCATAACAATGCCTAAGACTCGCTTTAATGTCATATTTCCATCCAGCATAACCTAGTGATGGTCTCGGCTGTGTAAACAGGGCGTGCTTCCTAAAATCAACTGTTGGAACCGCAGAACCAGCTGAGTTCCTCATTAACTTCGTTATATGTTCCAGTTCACAGCGCAGTTGAAGTCCCAGAAAGGCTCAAACGGGATAACAGCACACACCGATACAGCTAACCGGTTAGCATCTTTAGCTCCCGTCGCTGCTAACATGAGGCTCCGGTGATCCTTAACGGAAGGCCACACCGGTAGCATCCCCAGTGGAGCACCGGGAAGTCGTGCACGGGACTGGTGCTCGTTTAACCGCCCGCCCGGGGTTTTATCCAAACGTTTTCAGCTGCAACACAATGGTAAAGCAAGCTAACGGCTACTGCCAAGCGGCCTTGGTTTGGGTGTGGATGAATGACATCATCATACTTACATTATCAATAACCACCGGCTGGTTAGCTAAAATGTCATAGGACTCCATGGCGGACGGGGTTTTTCGAGCACGTTCCTAACGATTCACAAGTGTCACCGTCTTTGTTTAGTGTTTTAACCATGTAAAAAAAAATAACGTCCTGTCACCGTGCACTCTGCCGCCGCTCCTCCTGCCTGCTGCCGCTCACAGAGTGGCGCAGCTGCCGCCCCACAACAACAAACGCAACACCGCGACGTCCGCGTGACTGAGCGCGAAGGCAGCCAATCAAGTTGGTGACATGTAGCCAATAGCGATGCGGAATGCCACGGCGACAAACAAGAGCCGAGGCTTTGAGGAACCCGTGGAAACCACTGTTGTGCTTCTGTAGCCAGTCAGGGGACAACAGGAAGTTTACTTGTACTTTTTACCATCGCGATTAGTATATAAAAAGTCGGAACAACATTATTGTCCTCACTATTTATTGAATATGTATTTAATAAACACCAGGCAGTGAACAGTCTGAGGATTAAGTAGCTCAATAAATATCTAATTTAATGGTTGGATATTCCCGATGTTTCCTACGTTTAACTGCTAAATTGAACACATCAACTAACGTCACTGACCCTGGACCAATCAGGAAGCAGCTAAAGGTGAAACCAGAGGAATTTTCTAGGCAGCAAAAACACAAATCATCACCTCGGTTCTTAACAGTCAAAAGGATTTTCTGTATGACAGGTAGGCAATGGTTTACTATGTCATACCAATGGTTTCGTGGAGTCATATTGAGAGATATTTGTTTATCCTATGTTTTCCCCTCGTGACGTTCACGATCTGTTATAATATTTTAGTGCTAGCCTCCGTAGCTAACCTTGTTCAGCTGTAGCGTGACAACGCTGAAGTCAGCTTCCGATCTGTCGCTTGCTTAAAGGGCTATTCCGCCGCTTTTAGGGAATCTGGAGTTTGACGTCCCGACTTCAACATTTTAAGACTGCTTACAAATTGAAAGCACAGCAGGATCTGTGAAATCGTTACTCTATAGAAAACATACCATTCAATTCTATGAATAGTTTTTTGGCAGCATTGAGGAATTATTCGAAGTTTGACCATCCCGATAGCATTTTTATTTTTAAACTGGATATAGATAGTATTAAGAAAAAACATCAACAAGCACGTGCCACCACTACCTTTATTAGAAACCCTTCACTGTTTCTGGAAGTGTACCACACAAGGTGGTAGCTTCTTTAAGCTTCTTACTATTTATACTTTTCAAAGCATTGTTTTGTTATTTTTCTCGATACAACAATTAATAAAATAATAACTAAAAAAAGATGTTTCACTCTTGTTTTTGATACCATACAGCTGGAAGGAGTTTTGCTGTTACTTTTTTACTTTTATTAAAGGGGCCATGACAACAAATGTCATTTTTCCGAGGTTTTTCGGGGTATAATATTGTCTGTTGTGCCCTGATGAAGCCGCGTTAATGTCAAAACTGAATACCAAAGGACCTGCTCTGGGGCAGTCAGCTTGGTTGCTTTGCTCGAAAAACGGTCAGATCAGAAAATGGGTTATTTTTCTACATAAGTTGTGTTTCTACTAATTCATATTATCCAATCAGATCACACCATCAAGCAAACTGCTGTGGGCAATGAGCAATCGAAGGAAGAGGGACCTAGAAGCCGCTATGGCCTCAAACCCAAATCCTTGAGGGCTGGTGTCCCGCAACTTTTTGATGTGTTCCTTGCCCTACACATCTGAATCAAATGCCTAAACTACCTCCTTAGTATGCAGTGAAGCGCTGCAAGGTTCTCCCAATGAGCTCACATTGGTGTCCGGTGTGTTGAAGCAGAGCCGCATCTAAAAACTGCAGGACACCTGCCCTCGAGGGCTGGAGTTTGAAACCAGTGGAGCTGATGACGTCCGCTTAGACGGACCTTCTTTCAGTGTTGTCGTGTTTTCCCCATCCAGAAGAGGATGCTGCTGCTCCATTTTATTGCCAGCATTAACTCTATACTTGTATGTTTTTATTTGGCAGGTTCTTCTAGAAGTCAGATGGGTCCATCATCTCTGCGAGCAGATTCTGTTCAGTAACGTCATGGCCCTCGTGGAGGAGCAGTCTGAGAAGTAACATCCTTTTTTTCACTATTCATTAGAATATAAGAACTTGCCATACATTTTATCAGCAGACTTTCAGATGTGTAACATGTTTCCAAATTATTTCAGATGTTTTAAAAAAGCACACAGTTTTTGTCCATCCATATCTTTAAAAAGTGTATCTTTTTATATCCTTTGCTTTCTGATATATTAAAAATATCTTCGCTATTGATTCTCTCCAAACTAATCAGCTATTTTCTAACTTGATATTTTTGATCTCTTTACTTTCTATGCACATAGCTTAACACTTTATTTTTTTATATAACTTCAAGAATTTAAAAGACTTTAACAACTGTAACCATATTCACCATACACAAAATTATTGTTTTAATATCTAAAATATGAGATACAAGTGTTGTCAGGTACAAGCAGCACATAGAACACTTCCATAAAGAACACCAATAGCATGTGGCAGGGAGTACAGATACAAGGACAGTTTAAGTGACCCCAGCTCCACAGACAGAACCCTCCCAGACACTCTGAACCACCTCGTCTCTCGCTTCGACCGAGAAGGGAACAGCGACCCAGAGTGAACGAGCAGAGACAGAGGAGGACGAGCCGTTACAGCTGACCCAACACCGGGTCAGATCCACCCTGTAGAGAGTGAACGGGAGGAAAGCTGCTGGTCCACACGGAGTCAGAAGGATCCTCAGAAACTGCATCCCAGCTAACAGCCGTGTTCACCGCCGTTTTCAAACTGTCCCTACTTCACTCCGTTGTTCCCACATTCCTGAGGTCTGCTCCAATAATTACCTGCCTGGGTGACTTTCCCTGGTTGCTCTCACCTCTGTCATCACCAAATCCTTTGAAAGACTCGTCCTCCCACACTTCCTGCTGACTAGGGTTGGGAATTGATAAGATTTTCACGATTCCGATTCTCTTATCGATTCTGTGAAACGATTCGATTCCTTATCGATTCTCTTATCGATTCCAATTTGGGGATTTTTTTTTTACCTCTTAAACAAAGATAGACATGGTATTAAGCATTTAAATTTAAAGTAATACTAATGTAACATTCTGCAATATTATAAGATGAGTATAAAACTCATCTTTAGAACCAATCTCTGCTCAAAATGGTGATCTGCACCGCCTAATCTACTTTCAGCAGTTATTATCAGTTATTGAAACCGTAAACTGCAGAAAATACGGGCAGAGCGGCTCCTTCTGAGTTTACTCTGCTCCTGTCAGGAGGAGCTGCAGCGCATTATGAGGCGGAGGGATATTTCAGCGTCACTTAGTTTAGAGCCCAAACAATCGACTTCACTTTCAGAAACAAGCCCAAAAAAACTGCAACCCCACAACTCATGAAATATACAAGTGACTTTAGAAAAAATAAGACCAAAGTCGCATAAAATAAGTGGGCTTCACAACAGTGAGCATTCTATCGAAGTGTGTCAAATCACTCCGCCGCTCTGGTCGGTAAAGAAATGTTCCGGCAAATTCTACATTATAAAAAAGAAAAACCTACCGAAAATTCTCGCTCTCATGTCATCTTGAAGACATTCTTCTTCGAAATGTTGGCTACAGACGACGTGTTTTCTCTCTGGACAGAAGTGCGATGGTAAATCCTCCCTCTTCAAGTAAGCAATCCAACAAAAGACCCGGTGGTGGATCATGAAACGGAAAGGTGAAAAAACTAATGTTTTTTCCACTTTTACCCGATGTATTGGAACATCCAACTGCCATGCACGTGGGCATTGTTGCTTCAACAATAGCTCTCGTGGATTTCAATGGTGAAGTCCTCTGGAAATCCGAAATAATTGTTGTTGATCGCAGCTGTGTACAACAGTTCCTATTGAATTAGCTTGTAGAGCGCAGTGCCTTACCGCGACATTACGTCACAGGATTTGATGTCGGGCAATAATGGCCGCCCCCATACATAGTGATCGAGACGACAATTTATGCTTTTATTTTCTTATTGAATAACGCTAAATTAATTAAATCACCACGGACGTATTAGTTTAAGGTATAGCTAATGATCCACTGATTTTTCCTTGTTGACCGGACTTCTCCTTTAAAATGAAGCCAAACCTTCGATCGCTTTACCCGATGGGGCGCCATTTTTTTTGTTTTGCTTTTCTAGACTTACGCCTGGTCACGTCGTACTTGCTTACTGAATGCCGTGTGCGTAACTTGCGTAAAAAACGTGACGTAAGTCGTGCTGCCTGGAATCGATAAGAGAATCGTTAAGCGAGCTGCCAAACGGTGCCATGGAATTGGAACACACGGAACCGGTTCTGAACAGGAACCGGTTTTCGATTCCCATCCCTACTGCTGACCATCACCAACATCAGTTTTCATGCAGAGCAAAGAGGTCAACATCTACGTCAGGATGCTGTTTATGGACTTCAGTTCCACCTTTAACGCAGTTATTCCCCATAAAGCGGCTGCTAAGCTGAGTGGCCCGGGTCTGGACGGTTTACTGTTCAGGAGGATTCTGGATTTCCTCAGCAACAGACCGTCCAGATGGGTAAACCCACATCATCGACCCTCACCCTGAACAAAGAGACCCCCCAGGGGTCACGCCCCCGTGACGTGTTCTTTTCTCCCATCTAGTAAAAGGTTCAGGACTACATGAACCAAATCCAACAAACTCAACAACCCAGAGGTGTATTATTTTTCCACACTGCCAAACAAGAGCTGCCAAACAGTTTTTCATTGTGAGAAACGATGACAAATTCTATTGTGTTCTAGTTGATTAAAATGTTTTCAGATTTGTTAAATCCTTTTTTGATACTTTCACAATAATTTCTTTGGATATTTCATAAGTATCTAACATTGAACTTCTTTTGTCTGTTTAGCTAAGTTTCTTTTTTTTATCTTCAGCCGATCGGCTGCCGTTCAGCTTGCCCAGTCTATTTATATTTATACATGCAGTCATTTGAACGTTTGGAGCCTCTCCCTACAAGTCTCTGAACCCAGAGCCGACCTCTACATGAAGCTTTGTTTCTGTGTGCGTCTTTCCAGACACTGCTGGGTGTGCTTCTCCACCGAGCGGGACGACCGCAGTGCGGAGTGGGTGAGCCCCTGCAGGTGTAAAGGCTGCACCAAATGGATTCACCAGACGTGCCTGCAGCGCTGGCTGGACGAGAAGCAGAAGGGAAACGGCGGCGGCGCGGTTAACTGTCCACAGTGTGGCACCGAGTACTGCATCATCTTCCCCAAAATAGGTGAGGAGAAACCTAGAATTGGACGGTATCGGGTATCAGGATCCTCTCTTGTAGCATTTATCTCACTGGGGTCAGAAACACCTGCAGGCCTGTCAGAACTTCAATTTTTACCAGCCCAGCTGTTTTCACTGACCCCCTACAGGCAGAGAGGTGCAACTACAGGAGCAGCGACTCCTTTTATTATTATTACATAAAACTGATGGTTGTAGTTTAAAGATATTTAAGATGCACAGTTTTATGTCTTTAGTCACCAGAATTTTAGAGAAGAAAACACTTGTGGTACTTGATTGTCCGACTGATCTCTTGTGTGTTATGGTCCCTCAGGCCCGCTGGTGTATTTCCTGCAGCAGATAGACAGAGCTCTGTCGCGTGCAAGTCCCTTCGCTGCTGTCGGGGTGGTTGTTGGGACGGTATACTGGTCAGCAGTCACGTACGGAGCGGTGACCGTTATGCAGGTGCATGGAGCCAAATCTGATCACGAAACCTTTAGCGTTTGCAGCATCCTCACCCCACTTTGCCCCCCCTACAGGTGGTGGGACATAAGAAGGGTCTGTTCGTGATGGAGCGGGCCGACCCGCTGTTCCTGCTCATTGGTCTGCCAACCATCCCCGTGCTGCTGGTCCTGGGGAAGATGATCCGCTGGGAGGATTATTTAGTGAGGCTGTGGCAGAGGTACTCCTCTAAACGCAGTCCTTCACCAGGTGTGTAACGTGAAGAGACGCATCACATTTGGGTCCCTGTGACATGCAGACTCTGGCTTTGTTTTTTCTATTTTCCTCCGATTCATTAGCAGCCTCATAAATGGCATTTTCTATGAACGGGAACTTACATTTTTACTGTTAGCTTTCCTAAGAGCACATAAGGGATGCTCTCCCAGCTAACAATGTGTGTTTGTATGTGTCTCCTCAGGTGCCGGCAGTTACCTGCCCCGTTTGCATGCTGAGAGGCGCGGCGCTGGAGATCATCTGTCAGTGTCCAGGACTCTGTGTGGGGCTCTCGTCTTTCCCTCCATAGCCAGTTTGGTCGGACGGGTGCTGTTCCGACGGGTTTCTTCTAACCTGCAGCGCACCATCCTGGTGAATGCACTCGAAACTCGTCATATTTGAAGCACAATGCATTTCTAAAACCTGCGTGGTGCTGATCCTAAAGCAGCTCAGAGCAGTTACAAGCAGCTCTAAGGCTGCAAAAGAAAAACAGGCTTTAATACACTTTTCTCCAAGTTAGTTCCTTACAATAATACTCATAGCCCTCAATCTAAGACCACAAACCTTACTGTATATAAATGGTATTTTATGTGATAGATCAGCACAAACTAGGGCTGTGAGGGACATTACATCCTGTTAAATGAGACAACACCACCATCCGCTGTTTGGTCTGTACCTGGAGGCAGTAGTAGGGCCGCACAATTGATCGTATTTGCAATATAATTGCAATAAAAAAAACCCCACAATTTCCAAATTGCAGAGGTCTGCAATTTTTGGCTATGTAACAATTAGTGAATCAGACGCGTCCTTTAGGTGTCAGTGATATGTTTAAAGCGGGTTTGCCTTCACATGGAAGGGAAGAGAGTTGTAGCAGTGAGATAATCTAATTGTATTACTTGTTTTAGAGTTTATATAATCATACTGTTTTACCAGAAACTTTCAGGAATCTCACCATAGCATTAAGTACCAGTCAATCAGTTTAATACATAGACTTGCTTGTTGGTGGCACTTTGCACTTTATGTTCAACAAGGATTGATGTCCAAATCAATTAAAAGCTGTTCTCTTGAATAATATTCTGATTAATAAAAACACTAAAAGTTCTTGTTTTAAATAGTCCTTGTTTACAAACATCTTTATCTAGAGGCCATTTTTGTTGCTTGTGGTTAATGCAGAGAAAATGTCAGAATCAAATTGCAATTTTGGTTGAAATATATCGTAGGCAGAACGCAATCATTTCTGCTCCGAGTTGAGACGCAAGCGGGTCTTTTAGCACCTAATCTGCACAGCGACGAAACAGATTGATTTGTTGTTTGTATATGTTTAAAAAGACATGGTAAATTAAACGGACAAAAATAATCGCAATATTAAGATAAAAAAATCGCAATTAGATTATTTTCCAAAATCATTTAGTGCTAGTCAGTAGTGGGAGCAGCAGGTAATCCTCAGGGCAACAACTTCACTGCATTGATGTTAGGTAGTGTTACATAGAATGACTGGGCAAGTTATATTAACAGACTCCTGAAAGAGTATGAAACTTCTTGTAACTGTGTTTTGTTTCTGATATTAGTGTCTTGATATTATTTTTTGCCATATTATCAGCTCGTCTATTTTGGATCTCTGTGTATTTTACTGATGAGGCTCATTGACTAATTAAAAGTAACGTGGCAAAAAATTTTGTCATAAAGAGGAAAAAAAGAAACACAAGTCATATAAGTATAATTTATTTATTTTAACAAAATCCAAGACTAAAGACCGACATTTAATCTGATAAGGCAATTTATTCAATTACACAACTGCATCCATAGCATGGACCATACCTGGGAGGTTGAATGGGGTAAATTAGCTTAACAAGGCAGCAACTCCAACTAGCAAGTTACCGGCCAGGTTCTCGGCAGCACATTTCAGCGTAACGGACCGTTATGCTGAAAGTTGTTAAAGTTCTGCTGAAGTTAGAGCGTGAGCACAACGGTGCTACATGCTAAGCTAACAGTTCGACACAGATGTTTGAGAGCAACATAGTAAGGTCAGTAAACCTCTTGGACCTGCATCAGCAAAGTTGTAAACTGCCCAGAGACAGCAGGAAGCATGCACTGAAGGGTAATATAAGTATAGCACTGATTAACAATCATGGGTTTGCAGTGGCTTTGGCTCCTGTGGTCTTTCGTTTTAGTCAGAACCAGAAGGATCGGTCGTCTCAAACTGAGAAAAGCAAACGCAGCATAAAAGAAGGCGTAACTTGATCCTGGCACAGTTTTTGATAAATAGAGTTTGTTGTGGAGTTTATCAAGCCCTCCTTTCATTTCCAAAAAAGATGATGACAAAGGATATTACGTTGTTTAAAGAAAATTGCAAATAGAAACTTTAAATTGTGGAGTGGATTTGCATTCAAACCCACTACCTTACAGAAAATGACTGACAAAAGTCTTGTCACTTATCCATTTTGTAGAAACATCAGTTTATAACCTGACTTTTAATTAATCCATTGGTTTTAGAAATGGCTCATATGAAAGCTAAAACCCTCCCAAATTATGTCCAATATCCTAAAATAAGTTTACTTCACTGAAGAAAGATTGATCATTTAATGAACACAGAAAGGTCTGATTTTTGTCGCTTTGTCATATGATGCACCCAATCCTAGATTACAGCCTCACCTGTGATCAATAATTGATCAATCAATTAGTGGGTGTGTATAAAAAGAACCTCAGCACACCAGACCTTCACATCAACTGCAACTTGACCTCTGACAACATGCCTAAGATTCACCCTGAGACCAAAGCGCTGAAATATCCGTCTTTGCGAAATAGTTCCAGCCCAGGGAGAGAGCAGTTGTGAGCATTCACCCTAACAGGATGTGAATGCGTTTGTCAGGCACTGTAGATCAGAGCTAGAACTTTGCTCGGCTCACTGCATTCCCGCTGTCTTTAGAACAACACCTGCTGCCCACTAGTGCCGACTAAGATTGTTTTAAGTACTTTTTTTCTGTTGTGTTTTTTTTTTTTTTTTTGTTCTATACTCACTACCCTCTGTCTCCACAGGGGGGCATTGCATTCGTGCTCATCAAAGGTGTGTTGAAAATGTATTTCAAGCAGCAGCAGTACGTCATGCAGGCCAACAGACACATCCTGAACTATCCAGAGAGACACAACAACGGACAGACGGAGGGGGGAGAGGACGACACAGAGGACAGCGGGAACGAGTAGCTCTGCTCATCACCTGGAGGACAAGGACTGAGGGAGACAGTTGGTGTTTCAAAACACTCTAGCTTCAAGATGTATGATTTAATAAGAACAATCATTACCACATGTGATCCTTTGTTGCCTTAAATTGTCTCAAATGCACTTGAAGAGGAATGAAGTGTTGTCTCATCTTTAATCAGTGCCTGATCAGGTCTGCTGTGACCTGATCTGTTGCTGTGACAAAGAAAAATTGTAGATAACTAGAAGACATTGTTGTTTAAAACCAGCACAACAGCAGCTGAAAGATGAGCAGCATGTCGTATGCAACAAACTGAACCGTTTCTGTCACCTTTACCTTGTTTCCATTGGTGCTCATTGAAAATTGGCAATAAATGACATCCTTCTTTGTTGTGATTGGTCAGTCTGTCTGCAGGTAGCAGCACTGTGATTCATTTACAGTTGCCTCACTGAAGAGGATAAACTTGAAAAATGTTTTGTTCTTCCTTTGCAGCTCACGTCTGGATTTCTTGACACTGCTGCTTCTAAATAATTACTCCAATCACCTTCTCACAGAAAAACGTGTTTTTTTCCAGGTCTGGATTACTTAACGAAAAAGAAGATAAGAATATGGAAAAATAGATCAATTTCCAAACTGCGTTTCCTATCCCATTGTCATAAAGTTGTTCATCCTTCTGTCTATTTGTCTTCCTCATATCCTTTTGTTCTTTCATGCCCTCCCTTACTCCAGCCTATTTGTTTTTCATTTTCTTTCCTTCCGTCTTTGTGTCCTTTACTTGGTTTACCTCTCTTCTCGTCTACCTACACTTGTGTTCCACCTTCCCTCCTGTGTATCCTCCCTACTCCCTTTTTTTTCTTTGTGTGTTTTATTCCTTTCTTACTTCCTTATGTCCTTCCTTGTACCTGTACCTTTATTTCCCTTTATCCTTCCTCTGTTTCTTCCTTGTGTCCTTTTCTTTCCTTCCTTGCGTACTTCTTTGCTTTTCTATCCTTCCCTTCCTTCTTTATTGACCCATCCTAACTTGCGTTGTCCTTCCTTCCTTTTCAGTTTGTTTTTTCTGGGTTCCAAATAATTTAAAATCGGCCTTCAATAGACATGTCTGCATTGAATCCATAGTGATTTTATTTCATATTTTAAAACCAAAGCCTACACTATTCTGAGGGAGCAGAGGAAAATCTTTGGTTCCCTCAGACTTCCTGACTCAATGCAATGTTAACAGGATCATTGGATTTTAGCTTCCTGCTATCATGTTGAACGATGTGCTCCAGGTTTTCATTGTGACTCTCTGTCGAGGTCTATGTAGAGTTGTCTCAGTGTAATGTACAGAACAGAGGGACTGATATATTTTGGGAAATGTGTGCTTATTGCTAGATTAAAATGGCTGTAAATAAGGAAAATAAAAACACTCTTCTACCTTCACACCTCATTGTTTCTAGTTCAGATGCTTTAAATTTTATGAAATTTTTGCCAAATAAAGAAGCTGAGGTTAAATGTATGTGTAGTCGGTGTAGAGTTTTTTTTTTTTTTTTTGCTAAAAAGGAGTCTCTGAATGATGTTTGTCAAAGCTGCAAATGGGACTTCTATTAGTTCATTCATACTTGACATTTTATTTTGTTGCTGCTTTCTGTAGGAGACCAAACTAACACAGCTGGGTGGAAACTTAAGTTTGTAGCACGAAGACAAAAAACCTTTTTGGTTCCTATTTTAATCTAATTGATGGACCAACACAAAGTAGGACAAAATCGTCAATTGGAAGGAAAATTATCTTCAAAGGTTTGCAGATACAAATCTAAGATCAGCGTTCAGTGGTGTGTAATTTAAGCCCACTACTGTTTGTGGTCTCAGTTTTGTTAGAGAACATCTGAGAACAAACGGCATCATGAAGGCCAAGGGACCCAGCAGACAGGTCAGGGAGGAGGTTCTGGTTCGTTTAAAGCAGGGTCAGATTCTACAACAGTTTCCCAAGCTTTCAACGTCTCAGTGCCTTGTTCAGTCCATCATCAGGGGTCTCATTTCTAAAGCTTGCATGCGCACAAAATCGGGCTTGAAACATTTGTAAGTCACTTTCCCGTGTAAAATTTGGGATCTAAACCAAAAAAACTTGATGGAAAAATGTGCGGTCCTCACAGTAAATCTGATCCAGGCATACGCTCATTTTGGAGATGGGGGAAACTGGCAACACAGATGATAAAGTGGTGAATTGCAGCCAATTGAATAGAAAAGTAGAGCTGGAAGTCTCTCAATTTGATACCAAATAAATTATTGCTTTCACTGATATCTGTTATTCGGTGTAGTTCTTTTATTAGTCTTGTTGATCTGTGACTTGAGGAACACCACTAAACTGTACAGTAACTGAGTGCAACAGTAACATTCCTGACAACGTGACATACAATTGCCTATGAAAGATGTTCTGTGTGACCTGCGTTATAAAAAGCTGCTGTTGGCAGAAAAACGAAGTGCAGCACAAAGAGCTTGTTCAGAAATGACCACAAGCCCTCGCTGTGTTAGAGGGATGTGCGGGCTGAGAAAATTAAGATCAATAAATAATGAGGGTTAGCCTCAGCAACTGTTACGCCCCCTCTGTCTAGGGGTTCAGAGGAGGTAACAAAACTGTGTCCAGAGAAGCGGAGTGGCATGTGAAAGGGTTTATTTACAAAGGAAGGGTTTTACAATAACCAAAACACAATACTCTTAACTCAATTAATAGAACCAAAGAAATGGGTTAATGATTTTAGGGATGTTGAATACAAAAGAAAATACATAAAGTTCAACGGGTCAGGTTAAAGATAACTCAAACCACCCAAGAGGACTAATAGAGAAAATAAAAGTACACACAAAGGGAGCCTCAAAACCTCCCAAACATGAGCAATGAGCCACTACAAAGTCAAGCTTCAACCAAAGCAAACAATGCAGGCACAACTGGTTTAAACAACCCAATGCAACAGCAAGCACCAGAGGCGGGGGGAAAAGACATCTTCACAAGCAGCTTCCTACTAGCCGTCTTCCCCCTGAAGGAATGAGTCCAAGAGTCTTTTATATGGTGCAGTTGGGCCTCATCAGCGGTCTGATTGACATGGCAGTCCTCTGCTGGTCCAATGAGGTCGCAGCTCTTCGGCAGCCAATCAGGAAGGTGTTCTCCCACAGCGGAATCTGCATAATTAATAGAAGCCTGCACAGTCTCAAGAGGCCAGGGGCCGTAACAGCAACCCTGCTGCCATACAGGGTTGTTTCACAAGAGTAATTTGTCGTCTTGACTCTAATGTCTTCCAAGCTTTCTGAAATGGAAAAGGTATGCAGGAATTTACCTCAGAATTTACTCTGGATTTCCACTAACCCTGCTTTGAGAAATTGGGCCCTGGCCTTATTTATTAACTTGTTCAGCTTCTTCCAAGTCAATTGCTCTGATGCTGCTATCCCAACAGATGATGGCAGAAGAGCAGAGGTGGAAAGAGAACCAAAATAATGTAAGTAAAAGTACAGTTTGATAAAATTTTATTTAAATACCAGCTTACCAGTGTAAATGTTACTGAAGTAAGCATTAACATTTTATTTCAAGTAAAAGTATTTTTTTTATGACCACAAGCTATTCTGTCTTGTGCATTTCACAAAGGAAAAGAGATATTGGTTTGAAACCGTTTTTAAAATAAAGGAACCATCTCAGCATCCTTCTGTCACACCAAACCCTCTGAATTCTTCACATCTGTGAAGCTTTTCTGTGGTTTTCCTCTTCTCCAAAACCTGGCAGTTCTTATCTTTATCCTATCCTTTCTTGTCCAACATATGCACTCTCATATATAATAGTTTTAAATAACCAACTTCAAACTACCACCTGATCCTTTTGTTTTCACCTTTCAGATACCCACGAGCAGAAAAAGGTTTTTTTACCCATTCCCTACAAACACTAAATCGGTTCATGTTCTAATAATCATTCTCACCTCTATGATGTGAATATGGAGTGCCGAATGTAAAAATGTAGTGAAACAATTTCAGTCTCAATTCCATTATTTAGCGCACTTTCACTTTTGGTGCATTTTCTCACATTTCTAGGAAATTACAACTGGAACTCCCCCTGAAGATGTACAAAAATCAGAGCAACAGGACCACAGCAGACTTCCTATTCAAGATGTCAGCTTTTCGCTGTGACATTGAGAAAAACTTCATACTTTGTCTGTTTTTAGCAGTTCTCTATAATTTATGTGACATTTAGTCAGTCGTACACGTACGACTTTTCAGTGTTCATAAGACGGGATCTTTTAGTAGTGTTAATATGCACCACATACAGCGTAGAACAGTGTTATTGTTATTGTTTAAACAGTATTGCTAACAGTGGCCATAGTGCCGAAAAGAGCAATGAAGAATTCTATCTATTGTTATTTGCCATTTCATGGTTAGCCAAACAGTTCAGCACAACTATAAAAAATTACCAAATTTTTGTAATAAACTTTGAAAAGCATTCTGAGATTCAGGTTGGCTGTATCTGGACATTGCTTTGGTGTGAGCGTCCATGTTTTTTCATACTGTCAGACAAACAGAACTGGAGTGCTATTGATCAATCTTCGAAAAAAATAAATAAATGCAACACGCTTTTTATAGCCATATGAATGGAGGCATGTTTAATAATGCTCAAATGACCAAAACACACGCAACAAAAATTGCTGTTGCAGTTACAATAACACAACCATTATAACAAAGGTTATGGAAATAAAATTAGAACAGAATTTGAATTAAATTGCAATAAAGTTACACACAACATCCACAACAGGATCCTGGGGATTTTCAGGCGCATCGGTGGCTCAGCCTGGAGTCAGAGAATGAAAGAGACACTCAGATCAGTCACACCTCCACAGACAACCTGAAACCATCCAGGTGGATTCACGAACTGTGTGAATCACAATGAAAAGTATTACAGCTCTGTGGGTGAACATAGGCAAGAAACCGCATCTATCACCAATTATCCCCCCAGCAACGACGGTGGCGGCAGCGGTGTGGGCGTGACATGCGCATCAGTGCTTGTAGCGGTTCAGAGTCACAGCACCATGGGCAGCGCTGTTTGTAGATCAATAGAGAGACCGGGTCACTCAATTTAATCTTGTAAATAAAACTTTCAGCCCGAATTCAATTTTCCTTCTACTGACGTAAACGACGTGAAGCGAGGAGAGGGAGAGAAATTTTCTGATTCCCGCTCATTTTCTTCTCCCAGATCCGTTGCAGTTCTCTCCTCTGTTGCCACTGATTCCTCTCTCTCTTGGTTCCTCTCCTCCTTCCTCACTAACTTTGACCTTAGATGTCTCGCCTGCATGACAGTTTCCCTGATTTCAGCCGACTGAGCATATTTGCGAGAATGATTGAAGTAGAGGCCACAAGCTAGGTGCGCATATACAGCACAATGCATAGAAGAAGATAACTTCTATATTTCATCTTAAAATGAAGCGTAGAAGAAAGATTTCTCCTAAATAAATACATTTTTGTGTGAATACATTTTTATTTATTTATTAAATTTAAATTTTGATAAACGTTTTTACAAAGGAAATGTTTATTTACAAATCTTTATGGTGGGGGGAAAAAACACTGTCAGACCGCCATTACATTTTCCATCGTACCACACTTTGGGAATACCTGTGCTAATGGATCGACCAACGCCTGCATGTATTGGGCAATACCGTATTATGCAATTCTACTTGTTTGATTATGAAGATTATCATCAATTATAATAGGCAAGTATAATTTATAATATATGTCATTCAAATCAAAGGATAGCTATAAAGAAAATTATTTCAAATGGTTGTGATCAAGGGCTATGAGCCTGTAATGATTAGCACAAAAAATTGGCCTATTAATTAACAGTTATTCTCTTATTTAACCCAGAAAAGGGGTTGTCTAACCAGTTGTTGACTTGATTACACTTGTCCAGCAAACATTGACAACTTTAATTATAAATGCAATTGGAGCTGTAATCATTTTAATCATTACGCCTTCATCACAAGCCAATGAAAATGTCTCAGTATATTCAGTTATTAACTCAAAAGGAGATAATTTGGTAACTCTTAGAGACCATTCAATTTCTGACTCAAAATAATCACAAACACCTACGATTTCACTAGTTGCTATTTATTAAACAGATAATTCCCTGTTACAGCAATTATTCTGCTTAATGGCAGCACTAGAAACACTACTCACTACTACATAAAACATGGAAAAAGAAACAAATGAAAATAAAAGTCATTCAAAATGGATTAAATGAGAGTTAGCAATTTGTAATCAATTCACAGTTGATTAGGAATTCTATTGGTTTCAACACTGACTATCACAATCAACATGTCAGCACTTTGAGGTAACAGCATTGAAAGGATTCTGGCTAAATAGCCCTGAGGTAGAAAAGCTGGTATACACAACAGGCCTAAAGCTAAGACGGGGAAACTAGCAAACTAGCCGCTAGCAGTGTTAGTTCATGCACTGTTAGCTTCTAACCTGTTCTAGTTCGGCTTCAAGGTGGAGCTTGGCTAATGATCAGCTAATCAGTTAGTTTAACTTCACAACAGCCTGCAGTTAAGAGCCTCGGGGCTACTCGGTGCCCCGCACACGATGACGGCTCTGACGACGTATGGCCTCCAGCCCGTACGTCATATGCGCAAGATGGCGGCTCCGAGGTCACAACCTAACCCACTAGCCTAGCGTGAAGGCGGGCTTTGAACAGAGGGTGGTTACCAGTCGTGACAAAACCAGAGAGCGAGGAGGGTGGAAGAAGTGCAGGATACAGTTCTAACTCTGCCGATCGCCTCGGCTCGTTTCACACCAAACAAAATCAACAGCACAAATCACTTCTAACGGAATCACACAGTGGAAATATTCAGCACAGTTCAAACAAACTCCCTTTGGAGTACTTAGGCATTAAAACTATTCCTAATATGTTCTGCCCAGGCACAAAAAGATGTGACGTGGCGTGGAGATGTGACAAAGTTCATGGAGGGGCAGAAATCGTTGACTCTCTGGACGATCTGTCCCTGAAAGATGATGGATCTTCCAGTTGAATTAAAGATGAATTAACGTTAATATTAAGTCAAGACCTCCCTGGTGAGATGCAGGGGAAAACAGGTGATGCGGCGAAAATTTGGTCCTACTAAGAAATCTGCTCACGGGCCCAAGACAGCACGCAGAAATTCAGCTGAACGTCTTCTCAACTCAGCGGCGCTGCACAACAGGAGGAGGATGTGGTTGTGCACTGTCGTTTTTTCCCTGGGTTTAATTTGATCTCTGGGCAGTCAACATCTCCTGTGGTAACTGGAGATGGGGATGTCTCCATCCCAGCTGTGTTGCATGCTGGGAGTTGCAGTTTGTCTCGTCATAATGACATAACAACCGATAGAAGAAAAAAACTCAAATATCGGCGGGCCGATATATCGGTTGACCTCTACTTCACCGAAGTACAGTTGTACCTTGACTTACGAGTTTCCCAACTAACAGGTTTTTTAAGATATATATTTTTTGCCTCATCTTGTAGGCTGAAATTTAGTTTGAGCCAGCTTCAGACATCCCACCAGCAGAGGGCACAGGGAGTGCCATGGTGAAGAGAATGAAAGATTACACCTTCCTTTTGATTGACCAATAGTAGAGGAGCAGCCGGAAGCTTGATTTGCTATATTGAATCACGGAGAGTGAGCAGAGTTATGCTGGTAGTTACGCCATGATTCAGTCTTTTGAGGTGGAGGATTTTTCAACCCCCTCATCCCCTGAGGTTTTAGGGAGGTTTTGTGGAGCCCAGCAGGTCAGAGCATTTTCTTTTTGAGCTGCTGGCTCAAGGCGCCGACTCAGTGAATCCTGAAACCGCCACTGCCGAGGACAAGATCGGACCAGTTACATATTACCATATTCAGTGTTGGGGAGTAACGGATTACATGTAACGACGTTACGTAATTTAATTACAAAAAAAGAGTAATTGTAATTCGTTACAGTTACAACGAGAAAATATGTAATTCAGTTACAGTTACTTCCGAAAATTTTAAGAATTACAAATTTAGTTACATTTTAGTTACAGCTGCTCCTGAGGTGGAGCTGCTGCTTATTGACTGACAGCCGATGCAGCTCTGCCTTCTTTGTTACAGAAAAGCGCAGGTAAAATTTTTTTACTTTTTCTGAATCAGACCTATTGAAATGCGGAACACCGTTTCACATGCCGACCCCAAGAAACTAAAAAAAGCCCATCATGCTAAATTAGCCAGAGCTAGCGTGTAACTGAGTTTTAAATAAAACGTAATAGCGAATCATGAGGAGATCCCTGTTTGGTTTATCAGCTAAGTTACTGGCAGCGAGGGAATACACGCTGACAGGTGACGTGTCCACAGGTGGAAATAATTCATTAATTAACTGCAGGAGCAGCGACAAACACTTACCGATGAAGCTGTTGTCAGCTGTTCATTCCGGTGAACTTTAGGACCTGCTGGTTTGCATAAATCCAAAGAAAACTGTGACCGCCGCTACTTTCATTCATGCCATATGAGGGCACTTTAAAATGCTCTCCCAAAAATTAAAAAGATGAAACACCGATAAACCTCTGGCAAACGACAGGCAGATGTCTGCTTCACAAAGACCTGCCCTACTCTCTTTCTGATTAGCTAATGTCCCGGCTCTGCCAGGTTTCATTGGATGAGAGCAGCTTCTGTTTAATACCTTGCATAAAAAGTTTAGACGGAACTTTTTGCGCTCATTTTCCAAATGACGGAAACTTTAACCCCTGATTTAGAGTAATTCTATGTAATTAGACGTCAGAAATGGTTTGAAAAGTGGAGGAAAAATCTGGAAATCTGAGTCTGTGCTATGATTCTAGCTGGCTGATTGTGTTTCACTGACTCTGTTGTGATTCCGGCCGGCTGACACGGGGTCCAGAGCATTCTGAAGGTGAACCTCCACTCCAGACCCACATCTTTTGCAGCCTCTAAAAGGCTTTCTTTGGGGATTATCCTGAATTTGGCTCCACCCATCTTCCCATAAAGTCTGACTAGCTTCCCAGTTCCTTCCTAAAGAAAACAAGCCCCACAGCAGGATGCTGAAACCAACAGATTTCACAGCTGAGATGTCTTAGGTGTGATTGTTAGTGTTCCCCCACTCATAGCGTTTGGCAGGTAGGACTGGAAAGTTTGGTCTCATTCATCTAGAATATCTTCACCCTCATGGTTGCTGTGTCTCCTGCATGGCTTGTGCCAAAATGTAAACAAAACTTCTTTCAACAGCAGCTTTCTTCTCACCAATCTTTCACAAAGGCCAGATTTCAGGAGTTTATGACTAGCAGTTGCTCTGCTGACAGATTCTCACACTTGAGCTGTGGATCTCTGCAGCTCCTCCAAGGAGACCTGGGGCCTCTTGGCTGCTCCTCAGATTAATGCTCTCCTTGCCCAGCCTTTCAGTTTACATGGAGGGCCATGTCTTGACTTTCATCCTTTGTGTCAACATCCTTTTTCATTCATTAATGTTCTAACAGAACCTCTGATTTAATGCTGAGATTAATTGACACAGAGGTGCTCCCTATTTACTAATTAGGCTCCTTACGATTCCTTAAACAGCATTTTCCTTACAGGTATCAGAATAAAGGGGTTAAAGTATAGAAGCAAAGATTTCTGTTTAGATGAAATCCCAGAAAAAAATTGATGTTTGGGAGAAAATTGTAAAAACTTAGAGGGGTGTGAATACTTCTGCAAGGCACTGTAAATCAATGACTTGATGTAAACTTCACAAAACCCTGACAGGCAGTAATGTGAACCAATGTGACTCAGTAGTTGCATTTCCATCAACGTTTTTTAATGCACATTTTGAAGTATCGCATTAGAAGGGGTTGACGGACATGTCAAAATTTGAATTAACCCTCTAAATTTTGCAAAAAAGTTTTTACGCTTACTTGAGGTGGTCTTTGACTTTTTCGAAAAACAGTAAATGTGCTAAAGAGGAGATGGAAACACATTTGATCACATGACTGATCAGCTGTTTCTGCTGCCGGCGTCTTCTCGGATATTCCCATAATGCTCTGGAAGTACAACACGTACATGTGGACCGACAATGAGACGCGAGCATTTCTAAGTCTCATCTGTAAAAAAAAAAAAAAATCTTGGCACATTCATTTAAGCCTCGCTCCATTGCTGATCTGTTGTCTGTGCTACTTAGCAACAGCTACTCCGTTTATTACAGACAATGTCAACATATGACAATGTTATGCTGTGTGTCTCCTGATTACTTCACTACAAACCAGGAAATTGGAAACACGTCTGATGCACATTTTCTTTTTTGCAATATTTTAAAAGTCTGCTCAAAATTTGCACGAGAATTGAATGGAAACACAGCTACTATCAACACATTTCAAGAAAACATGCTGGGATGTTCAGAAATCAGTCTTACAGACCGTGCTGCCGCTCTCTGTGGGCCTTCGTCTGACCCTCTTCCTCTTCTTGCCCTAAAAATGAAAAACATCAGATTGTCAGGCTCCAGCTGACAGAAGCTAAGTGCAGCCCCAGTGTTTCCTCAGCATTAGTCTGGTGAAGGGGCCATGTTGGAGCAGAGTGCACGTACATAGTTATCAGTGCAGGACCGTCCAGGCTGTTGCTGCTCATGGAGATGTCTCTCTGCTCTGGCCTGCTCATAAAGGTGACGGCTCTCTGTTAGTGTTTCCACTGACTGCAGAGCAACAGGCCAGCTGCTGCAACATGAACAACCAGGAATATTAAGCCTTTGGCTTCTTGAAATGTTCACATTGTTTTCACAGCATTTCATTTAGTTTTAGACTTTTTTCATGTAGGATGAAATCAAGCTTCTTTACTTTCCACCAATGAATGTTACTTATGTTAAAACTTCTTTTCCTGACTTAGTTTGTTTTTAAGGTGTTACCGAAAGGATCGCTGACTTGACAAAACCACCATCAATACGAGGCTCTTGATGGATTTGATTTGCTGCTGACTTCCTTAAAGTGCAGGACCAATGTGACTCAGCCTTTCTCCCACAATGCTGGTCACTGCACCTTTGGTCTCTGCTCCTTCAGGAAAAGCATGGAGGCGTTTGGGGGCTTTTTGCCTTGAGTTGCAGGTGTTGAATAGAGGAGGAGGAGCAGCGGCGTACAAGACTTCTCCATTCCTGCACAGAAACACAGCAACATGACTGGGATCACACTGACAAAAGCTCCACAGGTTTAGTCTTTTCTCCATCATGATGGGTTTACACACAGAAAGCAGCTGCTGTGGTGGAACTGAGCCAGCAGGTTACAGGAAGAATACATTCCTGGGCCAAGAGTCTCACACTCACATCACTTTACTCCTGATGACATTTGCTAATAACACTTTCATCTCTTCATTGATCTAGCTGGGAGGATACTTCAACATTTAACACTGATTAGTAGAGTTATTGATGGAAGACATCTGTCCCTTAACTGTCTCACCTGTCCCAGGCTGAGAGCGCCTCCTGCTGGCAGGTGTAAAAAGTTGCCATATCCTCCACTCTGACGAGCTGCAGTGTGAGGAAGGATGATGGGCTGAGGCAGAGAAACCAGGAGGAGGAGGAGCCTGGAGTACAAATGGTGGAGATTAGAACATGTGATCATGGGCTCCACTCAGCCTGACCGCAGTGTTAATGTGACAGAGGAGGACTAGAGAAAACATTTGGAGGGGGTGATGAAGGAGGAGGGAGGCTGAAGTTCTCCCTGAAAAATTCTTTAATAACCTCCCAGTCAAAGGGGGCGAGGTTTTCAAACTTCACCCCCCTTCTCTGCCAGGATGCGGTCAAACTCCTCCATGACCACCACAACCCAACCTACCTGGTCCATACTCCGGTCTAGGGCTGCAACTAACGATTATTTTAATAATTGATTAATCGGTTAATTATTTTTACAATTAATCAATGAATCAGACAGGGAGAAAAAGTTTTATTTCCATTTCTGTTTTCCAAAATTTAACATTTGGAATGAAAGCGCTAATAAGCTCACAAAAGTTACTACTTAGGTGCTCTGTTACAATAATAGGTAATAAATAATTTAGCTTCAAATAAAGTTTATGTTGACTAGATAGTAAGTCAATCATTTAATAGTCAATGTTGTCCATATGAACAGCGATTTAACACAACAGTAGTGAAGCTGTAAAACAAATGCGGTTTGGTTGAATCTCACCCTTTAACTAGTGCACCTAGGGAACAAAATTGGGCAAAACAATGAAACCAGAGCAAAACACTAAACACTTCTGACAATAAAATAAACCAGCAGCCCATTTCATAGACTGTTTCAGCACCAGCTGAATTTTATGTAAATACTTCATGCTGCATTTGTCCTTCTACATATTTTACTTCCAAGAAGTTTTTCAAATTTTTCTTTGAAGAGTCAAAAAAAAGGTGTTAGATATTTAATACTTTTTATTTCTTCTGAGGATTTTAAAAAATTTTTAAGGGTGTCCTTTAGGAATTCTTATGTCTTGTTTTTCTGTAAGTGTTTTTAATTTGGCTCTGCCTCTCATCATTCTGAGTGTCTCACTAAAATTTCATTATGGTTACAGAACAACAATGAACACTCTTGATTCTTGAAAAGTTAGTTTAGAGTCCTGCTCCTCTCTCCCCTACAGAACCTTAGCTCAGACTTTGCCATCAAGTCAAAACTTAAAGCTTAATCAACAAATTATTACCACCAGGATGAAATTGTATTCTGACTGAGAGGGCTGCTTTATGATCCATAATCCGATCAGCATCCATCTAAACACTTGTTCCGATTAACTCGTGAACTTACAGCGCCTGCATGTGGAGGATGGAGCCGCAGCGCTGCAGCACAAAGCATTCTGGGAGCATCATCATTTCCTCTCTCTCTCTCTCAACAGCAACAGCAGGAGTTGCAGAGCCTGTAGCATAATTAATAAAAAGCAAAGTCTCAACCATCTCAGAACCTGGTGCGGGTCCATTCTGTGCGCTCAGAACAGTCGGAACCAACACATCTCTGTGTTTATTGTATATTTGTATAGTATAAGACTTCTGCTGTTGTTTTATGGAAATTCAACAACTCTGCAAACGTCAGAGTTTCTATTTTGAATAAATCTTGGTGCGAGTAAACCCACGTAATGATCGGATTATTTGATTTTCAGCCCATATAAACGGTGGATTCTGAATACTTTCTTTTCTTTTCCTCTAAACACATTTAAATCACATCAGGGAAAGTTGCGCACGTAAACAAGCTCCTGTCATTAACCAGCTAACCAGCTAACAAGCCAACAGCCGCATTAGACGAGCTACCAGACTGACGTTCAGGCGGCACCTGAAGCACGACTTCAGCCGCGCAGCACTCCGCTCACAGCCCCAAGCCAAGCCTCACTTTGAAATGGAACAAACGTCTGATATAGTAAGGGATTGGGTATTTCTACCCAATTTCTACTTTCTACTCAGGGGACAGAGAGGAGCAGCGTAGAGCTCAGCGGGAGCTCCAGTGGAAGATCAGGGCGGAAAAGAAGGACTATGGGAAGAAGATGGAGGAGCAGCTGGCGCAGAACAACGTCAGAGATGTGTGGAGAGGTCTGAAGAACATCTCCGGCTTTGGGCAGAGGACCAGCAGGGCTGCAGACGGTGACACCAAGTTTGCAGATGAGTTAAACAGGTTCTTCACCCGGTTTGACTCCCCCCACACTGGCCCCCTCCCTGCCCTCAACTCTCCACACGTCTCCAACCCCCAACCCTCCAGAGACCTACCCTCCCCCCCATCGCCACCCTCACCAACCCCCGACCCATCCACACCTTCGGTCCTGCCTTCCTCCCCCCTCACAGTCACACCAATGCAGGTGAGAGGTCAGCTGATGAGGCTGAAACAGAGGAAAGCCTCAGGACCGGACGGCATCCCCCCCAGGCTGCTGAGGGCCTGTGCAGATGAACTCTGTGAGGTCCTCAGCTACATCTACAACCTGAGCCTCAGCCTTGGGGTGGTCCCCACTCTGTGGAAGACCTCCTGTGTGGTACCGGTTCCCAAAACACCGCGCGCCAGGGAACCGGCCCACTTCAGACCAGTCACCCTGACCTCCCACATGATGAAGACCATGGAGCGCCTCATCCTTGCTCACCAACGCACCGTGGTCAGCCCCACCCTGGACCCGCTTGCAGTTTGCCTACTGGCCCAACATCAGAGTAGAGGACGCCATCATCTACCTGCTGCAGCGGGCGCTCACCCACCTGGAGACCACCGGGAGCGCTGTGAGAGTCATGTTCTTTGACTTCTCCAGCGCTTTCAACACCATCAGACCGGTGCTGCTGAGGGGGAAGCTGGAGGACGCTGGAGTGGACAAACATCTGGCTGACTGGACCATCGACTACCTCACTGACCGCCCTCAGCATGTGCGGCTGCACGGCTGTCAGTCAGAGGTGGCACTCTGCAGCACCGGGGCCCCCCAGGGCACCGTCCTGTCTCCGTTTCTCTTCACCCTCTACACCTCGGACTTCACCTACAACACGGACAGCTGCCACCTTCAGAAGTTCTCTGATGACTCGGCCATTGTGGGCTGTGTGTCTGAGGGGAACGAGCTGGAGTACCGGTCGGTCATCATGAACTTTGTGGACTGGTGTGAGAAGAACCATCACCCCAGTCTGCCAATCCCGGGGAACTGCCCCCGATGTCCACACAATGCTGCAGAGCCGCGTTAACCAACGCAGCCCCACAACATCCAGAGCAGCCAGAGAGGCGGGTCTGACCATTTTTCACCGCGCTAATTGATTTCTCGGTAAAACAACTCATATAATCATATCAAGGCCGATTAAACTGAATGTTACAACCTTGACATGATTATATGAGTTGTTTTACCGAGAAATCGACCAGAAGCGCCGTGAAAACGGTCAGACCCGCCTCTCTGCGCGCTCCCGACACAGGGGGGAACAGATTGTCACAGGGGAACTGAATTTCGCACACCTGTTGTGCACAATACCGGCGCTTTTTAATCCTGCTTATCAATAAACTTTTTAAAAACGTCACTGACCTGTCGTGGTTGAATCTTGGGTCCGAATCTGGTATATTACACAAAATCGTAGCTACGTCTTTGATGTGCTTTCCGACGCCCTGTAGTCAACACAACGAAGTAATTGAGCTACTTTTTTAATTTATTTATTTCATTATTTAGTTGTTGGTTAAACTAGTCTTAGATACAGTAACAGAAGTTAAAGCTTAAAACACTCACTTTTACATCCGGGGCCGCAGCTTACAACTACTTTTAGAGGTCCCAGGCTGACAGCAGCTAAACGGCGCACTGGCGCAGTCACTTTCAGACGAGAACTGTGGTGTTTAACATCGCGAGACCGCGTTTAGGGGCGAGCTTACACCACTGAGCTATATAATACACTGGAGTGCTGATTTTGCCGAAAAACTGAAGTCACTGGCCGCCATCTTGCTCCTCCCTACTCTCACAGAATCCCATAGGATTTGGTTGCAACAACAAGCAGTTTTCTGGCTCAGTGAAAACGTTTCACAGGTAATTCTACAGTCAGTGGATGTACTAACACTATCAACTACTACAAAATTAGGTGCTGAAATATTTTACATGTTATTCATATTAGATATATATATATGTATATATAAGTATGTGTATATGTATATATGTATATATATGTATACACATATGTAAATATGTTTTTGTATATTGTTATTTATATATTTATAAATGTTAAACATATATATTTAAATAAATAAAATGCAAAATATTTCAGCACATGACTTTCTCAGTACTTGATATTTTTAGAACATAACATAAAACTATATGGCATTTGACATTTTAAAAGTTTTAAGCTCCCCCTGAACATGAGAAAATCCTCGTTATTCGATGCTGTAGCGCACATATTCCTTAGTTACTGGGGGGAAATAGGGAGTACCAATATGGCGGCTGGTGGCTTCAAAGCGACTCGTTCTAACAGACGGTGATTAGCACTCCAGTGTATTATATAGCTCAGTGGCTTACACCCATATATGACTGGAGCCATATAAGAGTAGACGCGTCATTGGGCGGGTTCTGCCTATGCTGCGATGCGTCAGAGCGTCCGCCATCTTAAATGTGGCAAATCTGCAGTTACTCAGTCACTTAAACAGAATCAGAGGGACTTTAATCTCTGAATATACTTTGTATTCGTGGTATTTTTTTTTGTAATATTACAAGTTTATTTTCGTATCCCTTTAGCTTCATTCTCCTGAATTTATTCTCCTAAAGAATAAAAATATTTAAAATAATCTAACCTGGCCCTATTACTCCAGGAGTGAAATAATTCTGCAAACTGTGATTATTCTGGAAATGTACCCCCTTAATTCTCATAATATGATGTTTTTATCATAACATTATCACTTTTGTGTTTGTTTGTTTATTTTTACTTTATTGGCCAATGGCCTAGGATTTTTTTTTTGCTCATATTATTAATTTTACCTCTTTAATACTCACCCAAAAAGTCTGTTCCTAAAGGTTCACATGTGACATGGTCTTATGAAATAATGAAGACCACAATGTTTAGATTTAACAAATTGATCCTTATATTCATAACACACACACACACACACACACACATATATATATATATGTGTGTGTGTGTGTATTTATTGCAGAACAGGAATGAGGCATCTTCTCTGATCCACGTTCACAATAACAGAACTCAACTTTTTTCTGCCACATACAATATGGCGGTGACGTTGACGTGCGAACCTGCGCCCTATGACGCATCTACGTATACATGTCTGTGACTGGAGCCACCGGACAGTGGATCGAAGGTATGACGTCATAAAGTCCCTAGGAATTACATCATTGATTGGGTCACAGCGAATTTATGTCACTGAGAATTTGAATATCATGATTCTAATTCTCAGTGACAAAAAGAGGGTTCTACAACTAGCTTCAGAAGGGCTACTACACTTGCTTTATTTGCAAAAGTCAGTAATCCAGGTCGGAAAACAGAACCTACATTTCACTTGCCATGGAGCAAAGCAGAATTGACGGTTTGTACAAAATTCGAGTGGACAAGATTTACAACAGAGCTTATCTTAAAAACCAAATTCCACAGAATACGGCGCTGGACAGAGAAGAAAGAGAGCAAGGTGCAAAGCTATTGGAAAACATGATTCAAACTGAGCCTCAAGCTATAAAGTTTGAAAAGGAAAACGCCTGTAGGCAAAGGTTAAATAAGACTCAAGCTGACAGCTATCTTGAACAGGCAGGAGAGATGAAGACTGAGAAAGGGGAGAGTAAAGAACGACATATGAGGGCATCGCACATAACATTTCATGATGAAAAATTTGAAAAACAAACAGTTGGAGAATACCACCTGAGAAAAGAGCGGTTGGAAGAAATTGCATTACATGAAGTCAAGGGACAAAAAGAGCCGAATTCTACTCAAAATGACGATGGAAATAGTTTTTTTCTCAAGCCATCAACAACTTCGAAAGATCGTAAACAGTTTGCTGTTAGACAAAAAAGGACAGAAATAGTGTCTGATCAAATTGCTGAAATAAAAAGACGTGATGCTGAGAAGCAAAAAGAGGATTCTACTCAAAATTGTTGTGATATTACCGCCAGGATCATCAAAATAATGGATCTCAGATTGGATTCTGAACAGTGGAAGAGTTTAACAAAGGAATTCCACTCTGGCCGTAACACGAGACTCTCAAGGCGTAGACGGCCCTTTTTCCCAGCAGGAGGTCAGCTGTGACCACCTCCCTACAGACAAAAGCCACAGCACACCTCTGCTCACTCTCTTCTCCCACTTCTTCCCACTTCTCCACACGCTCCTCAAGAGATGACCAGCTCCCAAGGAGGGGGGTCTTCTTTCTTCGCAGCCATGTGACGGAAGGCCCTGCAGGAGCCATACACAGGCCTGAAAGAATGCCTGGACCATGAGGCCTGGTCAGGCCTCACCGACACACCAGCCAGCAGCTGAGGGAGATTCCCGGAGCAGCCACGCTTGACCCAGGGTCTGCTAGACCCGGCTGCCTGCTTCAGCAGAGGACCTGACTGAATCCGGACGAACATGTCCGGGCAAATACAGAGCTAAGTGGCTGTCTTAACCCACAATCAGATGCAGGAGCAAAGATCCCTGCATGCGAAACAGATCTGTGTATTTTTCCTCAGCCTGTACAGGGAAGTGAACACCAATGGAGCTGAAGGCTGGATGCTGAGGAAAACCCCTGCTTGGACTGCATCCCTCCAAGCTATCCAGACCACGCCGTTAGCCACATGCGGCTGCAAGGCTAACGCTAGCCTGCCAAGAACCGAGCGCTAGCCCGCTAGTGCTAGCCAACCATTTCCTCCTTCAACGCTTCTTCCTGGAACGGCCAAAGTGGACAGAACTCACACATGAGGCATCAACAGGTTGAGCAGCGGTCTGAGGGTGAAGAAACGGTTTATTGGGAAATGTTTGTAAACCGTGGTGTTTAGAACAAAGGGCTAACCGGTAGGTCGCGCTAGCCAAACATGCTATTAGCTTGCTAACATCCGGTTTCGGACATTTGAAAAGGGAGTTCGTTTTAAAGCATAAAGCGTAATTGTTCTGCTCCGCCATCCTCCGATGGTGTTATCTGCCTTATTCCCGCATCAATATGGTATATTAATGCCGGTTTTCAAGGCAATTTTGGGAACTTTATGTTGTAACCTCTTAGCCACCGAGTTGCTGTAGCGACCCCATGCGCCCGGAGGAAGAATCGCATTAACAAACTCGGTCGTAAGGGTTTAAATAATATTACAGGACAAACAGTCCTCAGAATATTATTTCAACAAATAATATTTTGTTTAACTTGGGCTTTGCATTGTGAATGGATTGAAACACATGGCAGATGTTTTAACTCCACTCCATGCTTTTGAAATCAGATCTGTAGTGAACAGGGATTCACTGAATTAATCTGATTATGATCAACCACTTTTGTTTGTCTTTGTTTGTTTTTGCATGTAAATAGTTCCTTAGCTTAGCTTCTTTTTATCTTCATTTTGCTTAGTAGTTTAGTTAATAATAATAATAATAATAAAGAAAAACAGGAAAACAATAAGTGAGAATGCTGTATAGCATTCTCACTGACTAGAAAAAGCTGTTCCTACGCAACAGCGAGTGAGAATGCTAATCTGCAGGATGATTTGAGGAGAAGATGCAGAAGATCAATGCAGAAGAGAAAAAATAGCTGAAAAACATTGAAGAATTTGAAAAATTTGAACAATTTGATTAATTTGAAGTAATTTGTAGTAGTGGTAGTAGTATCAGTAGTAGTAGTAGTACTATCATTAGTAGCAGTAGTAGCAGTAGTAGTAGTAGTATCAGTAGTAGTAGTATCAGTTTTTAAAGAATTTGAAGGAATTTGAAGGAATTTGAGGAATTTGAAGGAATTTGTAGTAGTAGTAATATCAGTAGTACTAGTAGTAGTAGTAGTTGTATTATTAGTAGTAATAGTAGTAATAGTAGTAGTATCAGTAGTAGTAGTAGTATCAGTAGTAGTAGTAGTAGTATCAGTTTTTAAAGAATTTGAAGGAATTTGTAGTAGTAGTAGTAGTATTAGTAGTAGTGATAATAGTAGTAGTAGCAGTAGTAGTTGTAGTAGCAGTAGTAGTAGCAGTAGCAGCAGTAGTATCATTAGTAGTAGTATCAGTAGTAGTAGTAGTAGTATCAGTAGTAGTAGTAGTAGTATCAGTAGTAGTAGTAGTAGTAGTATCAGTAGTAGTAGTAGTAGTATTATCAGCAGTAGTAGTAGTAGTAGTAGTAGTAGTAGTAGTAGTAGTAGTAGTAGCAGTAGTAGCAGTAGTATCAGTGGTAGTAGTATCAGTAGTAGTATCAGCAGTAGTAGTAGTAGTAGCAGTAGTAGCAGTAGTATCAGTAGTAGTACTATCAGTAGTAGTATCAGTAGTATTAGTAGTAGTAGCATTAGTAGTATTAATAGTATCAGTAGTAGTAGTAGTTGTATCAGTAGTAGTAGTAGCAGTAGTAGTAGTAGTAGCAGTAGTAGTAGTAGTAGTAGCAGTAGTAGTAGTAGTAGTAGTAGTAGTAGTAGTATCATTAGTAGTAGTATCATTAGTAGTAGTAGTTGTATCATTAGTAGTAGTAGTAGTAGTATCATCAGTAGTAGTAGTTGTATCAGTTGTGTTTCCCTTTTGTGTTTTCCCAATTTATAATGCCTCAAACAGATGTTCAATGTTCTGCCAAATTTTTAACAACTTTTCAAAACTTCTAACCACTTTCTAACTTTTAGGCTATAGTTCAAACTAAAAAGTTTTCTCCAAAACTCACCAAACTGCAGGCCGTGGTCTCTCTCCAATGCAACTCACCCAATCAGCTTGCAGCCAATACCTCAAATGCTTTACTGCATTGAAAGTTCTCCTGCACTTCAACAGACATCATTAATGCATCCACCTTTTTTCTAATGATTTCCAAATTCCCCTTTAGTTTTTATTTTCACCCATATTTTTACTTATCACTTTTACTTAACAAAATTAAACTGCTCCCCAGTCACTGCTCTTATCTTTAGGCCCACGCACGTGGAGAAATTCACACACACACACACAAGAGACTTCGAAGCCGCGCACACACAGAGACAGACTCAGACCGGAGCTTCTAATCATTCAAACCATGGATCCCATTTTACCGAGACAAAATATTTAGACAAGACGTAACAAACATAACATTTAAGACAGACAGCCTGGCGCATCACAGAGAGACCCTCGTCCCTTCCGTAGTCGACGAAACGTGTCCTTATTTTAAAATCTCCTCGTCTGATCGTCGTGTTCTCGAAAAACCCCGTTTTTTGAAAACTAGAAAACAATCCTATTGTCTTCCTGGGGCCCCTTTTTAATTTCTTATCCTTCTTTCTCTATTACAAACCTATCCCCTGCTTCTTTATGAGCGTCCCAAGTTCTCAAGAGGTAGCGCAACACCTCAGCCATAAAATTACCAGTTTGTCAATCTGGTTTTCGTTTGGCCAATCCCCAAATATATCCTTTTTTTTTGTCTATGTTTTTATCTTTTTTATTTCGTTTTATTTTATTTTTCGCCTCACCATTTCAAGGCTTCTTGGCATTTAAGTTAGTATCCAATTCTACGTTTTTCCTGACGTGAACAAACACATAAATCAACCTCTGATATTTTGAGAAGAAAGCTTCTCATTTACAGCAACACTTGATTTAGCCTACATCTAATCTTTAGCCAATAGGAGAATCAAAGTCTCCTTACTTTTTTTCGGGTCGACCCTGTTTTGTTGTAAGTGATTACTTCTTCATGCCCAAATTCAAAAGGTTCCTCCACTTTAATGTCAAATCCGGGTCACGGCTAACCAAATTGTGGTATATGAATTATTATTGGCCTAATCCTGCTTCGCTACTAAAGGCCCATTTTTACCCCGGTTTAAGATTTGACAATAAATTAGGAATCATTGATCAGAGGTAGAACGGTTTAAATACATATTTAATTCATAGAAATTAAATATGGAGACAGAGTTACATTACCAATCGAGATCTTTCACCGCGCGGTCGAGAAGTCTGTCTGTCTGAATTAAGTTTTACCAAGACATTCCTTTTATCAACTTTAAACTCCTCCTGCATGGCTCAGTGGGAGGATGACTGAACCCCTCTCCATCTGACCACCCCTTCAGGACAATAAAACTCCATGTTTATCTTACGCTGGAGCAGGAAGGGAAAGACCCCACTCTGCTTTCCTCAGTAACCCCAACTAAGATATATTTTTAATTCTCAACAAGATCTTAGAGATCTCCAGAACACTGGAGCCTGCCGACTTCTCCCGGCCGGGCGGAAGTGCAACTCAGCCGGTGACAAGAACGTCAACAAAGCCGCGTTAGCGGAGGGGGATGCGAGCACAAAGTCTTCCTGAACGGTAGGTTTTGATGAAAACAAATCCTATAAACATCAGCGCTATAGACACGCACATTGCGTCATAAACAGCTGCCGACCCTCATATCTGGCTGATCGGCGCAGCGTCTCTCCAGCACTTGTTATCTAAAAGTTTTTTATCTATTTATCACCGGAATTTTTCTTCCAAAACTGCACCGTGTTGCTGCGCTACAGCACACATGAGTTGCTGGACATTCGGAGCTATAATACTGATACATTTATCGCCAATATTCCCGTCATGCTAGAGATCTCCAGAACACTGGAGCCTGCCGACTTCTCCCGACCGGGCGGAAGTGCAACTCAGCCGGCGACCAGAACGTCAACAAAGCCGGCGTTAGCGCGGAGGGGGGATGCGAGCTAGGCTAAAGCTAACACCATGGCTATCTTTACATAGCATTTTCCTCGCCAATGTCTGTTCTCTGGCCAATAAAATGGACGATTTACGATTATCCATCACGAATGACAGACGGATTTTGGACTCAAATATCATGATTTTCACTGAAACATGGCTAAAGACCAGCTGTCTGGACAATGCTATCCAGCTAAAAGCCCATTCATACCTCACGTAAAAGACGGATACGGATACGTGTGGAGTGTTTCATACGTTCCAACCGTCGATTTCGTCCGTATTTTGACACGAAAACTGGGAGCTTACGATTACGGACGAAACGGATCAATACGGAGCAATACTACCGGAAACGGTGGGGGCGCTATTGAGTTTGTAGTACAATATGGCAACAAAATCACAAAGAAGGTTAGAATTCTGGGCTTTAAACAATGGCGGGATTCGGGGAACGACTTGCAGAGATTGTCCGCAACTACCCACACATATGATGTGTCATGTCCGGGACACAGGGACAAAAAAGGTTTACCTACGGAGCAAACACAACAAAATCACGTCTTGGACCGTCGCCATGTTTGATCAGTGACGAATCATTGGCGCCCAGCACTGCCACCTAGAGGACATATTGGTTATTGCGCACCTCAACGGACGGAGGTATGAAGGAGTCAACGGATAGAACGTACGGACAGAAATACGGACGTGCAGGCCAAACGTAGGGTATGAATGGGCCTTAACTGGACGCGACACACACCGAGCCGCGGAGACCAGACGCGGAGGTTTGTGCATTTATTTTATAATAACTACTACTACCGACAGTCACTGCTCACAGAAGGTGGAGTTTCTAATGGTCAAATGCAGACCTTATTACCTCCCAAGTCAATACTGGTAATATATATACATATATATATATATATATATATATGTAGTTGTGTGTGTATATATATATATATATATATATATATATATATATATATATATTGTTTATTGTTTATTTATTTGGATCCCCATTAGCTGTCAGTAATTTGACAGCTACTCTTCCTGGGGTCCTTTTAAAATTATACAAATACATAAAACATATCAAATGATCACATCATAAGAACAACTATACATTTCAACTTATTTCATATTACAGTACAATCTGTTACACAATTATTCAAATATTAAGGCTTTCAACAAAGTATTTTTTTTTAAAGTGTTTTAAATGCGCCTTTCGTAGTAGCAGTCAAGATGTTATGTGGCAGTTTGTTCCACAGAGTCACAGCTCTGAACAGCACAGACCTGCACACTGCTTCTGTTCTTGGAATGGGTCAAGTCAAATGACCAGAAGCTGCCGGCCTGGTTGAATAATTGTGCTCATTTTTCACATAATGTAACAAGCTGAACAAAAGAGAAGGTTTTCCACAAACAATAATATTCCTCAGGAAACACAAAACATTACATTTCAGTCTCTCCTCTACTCTGAGCCACGACAGACGCACATGCACCTCAGCAGAGCTCTGAGTCCACACACAGGGCAGTCCCAGTGCCAGCCTGGCCGCTCTGTTCTGTGCGGTTTGTAGTTTAGCCAGATGTTTCTGAGCTGCACCTGACCATACCACAGAGCAGTAGTCCAGGTGAGACAGCACTAATGATTTAATCACCAAAATTCTAGAGGCTGAAGTCATGAAAGATCTGAATCTTTTAATGCAAGACATATTTCTTCCCATCTTTTTCACCACCGTATCTACATGTTTTGCCCAGGATAGCTGCTCATCAAATGTTACTCCAAGAAGTTTCACCTCTTGAACCTGTTCTATGTCCATATCCTTTAGCACAATATCAAGTTTATCATCACATTTTTTATTCCTAGCTTTAAATAACATACACTTTGTCTTTGAAACATTCAAGGTTAGGCTGTTCTCATTAATCCAGGCCAGAAGCACCTGCAAATCCAACTGCAGTGTTTCTTTTAACTCTGATATCTTTGTTGCTGCAAAGTAAACTATAGAATCATCTGCATAAAGAGTTATGTTGCACCTTTTTAGGACAAATGGAATGTCATTAATAAAAATCGAGAACAGCAATGGTCCTAGGCAACTGCCTTGTGGTACACCACACTGCATTTGTTGAGGTGATGAAAAGCTTCCATTAAAAAACACACATTGTGATCTAGATGTTAAATAATTTTGTATCCATTTCAGAGGAGTGGCAACAAATCTGTATGCAGATAACTTTTCAAGTAACATTTGATGATGCACTAAATCAAATGCAGCACTAAAATCCAAAAACACCCCTTTCCAGCAATTTACTAAGTATAGGCAAAATACTAATGGGCCTACTATTGACTGCCGAGAGGCTAAAATTGGTAGTTTTTGAAAGAGGAAGTATTTTAGCAGATTTCCACATTTGAGGGAAGACCCCTTCTGTCAAGCTTAGATTAAACAAATGGCAGACTGTTGAAGCTATCACACTTGCAGCCATTTTCAGTAATTTGCCATCAATCTCATCCATTCCTGATGGTTTGTTTTCATGTAAACTTAGAAGCAGACTTTTAACTTTCTCTATGCTTAACAATTGAAATGTGAAATGACAGTTTTTATTCTTAACAATCAAATCATTGATTATTTGAGATGAAGTGCCCAGACTGCTGTAACACTTTGTATCATTCATTAACTTATATATTTTATCATAATAATATTTACCAAAATGGTCTGCAATATCTTTACCTTTTGTTAAAAAAAAAGTCCATTTACTTCTAAAAATGCTGGTGTCTTAATTTTACTTCTGCCCATTAACTCATTTAAGGTATTCCACAGTTGTTTACCATCATTTTTCTTTTGGTCTATCGACTTTCTATAATAATCCCTTTTTTTCTTTCTATTGAGCATAGTCACTTTATTTCTCTCTTTACAATAAGCTTTCCATTTCACAGGAAATGCCACTTTGCCTAAAACACAGGCTTCATTTTTTAGGGAGTCCCTATATGCCATGCTCTGTCTAAGCTCATCATCAATCCATGGGGCTTTGTTTGCTCTTACTGTAAACTTTTTAAGTGGTGCATGCTTATTTACAACTGAGAGAAACAAATCACTGAATAATTTAACAGCCATATCCACATCTTTTGTACATAGCACAAGGCTCCAATCTATCTCCTTCAAATCACTGATGAATTCCTCCACCTTAAAATTTTTATAGCTTCTTCTAAGTATTATTTTTGGCCCACTTTTAGGCGCTTTACCTTTTCTGGCTAAAGCCACTATATTGTGATCTGAAAAACCAACTGGAACAGAAACTACCTGAGAGCACCTAGAGCTATGGTTTGTGAATATGTGATCAATGCATGTTGAGGACATATGCCCAAATTCATTACAGAATATTCTAGTTGGTTGTTTGACCAGCTGTTTAAGATTACAAATTCTTAATGCACTTTTTAGCTTTTTCTTAAGTTGACAATATATATATATATATATATAATGTGTGTGTATGTATGTATGTATGTATACATATATATATATATATATATATATATATATATATATATATATATACACAGGTAAAAGCCAGTAAATTAGAATATTTTGAAAAACTTGATTTATTTCAGTAATTGCATTCAAAAGGTGTAACTTGTACATTATATTTATTCATTGCACACAGACTGATGCATTCAAATGTTTATTTCATTTAAATTTGATGATTTGAAGTGGCAACAAATGAAAATCCAAAATTCTGTGTGTCACAAAATTAGAATATTGTGTAAGGGTTAAATTTTGAAGACACCTGGTGCCACAAACTAATCAGCTGATTAACTCAAAACACCTGCAAAGGGCTTTAAATGGTCTCTCAGTCCAGTTCTGAAGCCTACACAAACCTGGGGAAGACTTCAGATTTGACAGCTGTCCAAAAGGCGACCATCGACACATTGCACAAGGAGGGAAAGACACAAAAGGTTATTGCTGAAGAGGCTGGCTGTTCTCAGAGCTCTGTGTCCAAACACATTAATAGAGAGGCAAAGGGAAGGAAAAACTGTGGTCAGAAAAAGTGTACAAGCGATAGGGATCACCGCGCCCTAGTCAAGATTGTGAAAAAAAAACCCATTCAAAAATGTGGGGGAGATTCACAAGGAGTGGGCAGCTGCTGGAGTCAGTGCTTCAAGATCCACCACCAAGAGACACTTGAAAGACATGGGTTTCAACTGCCGCATACCTCGTGTCAAGCCACTGTTGACCAAGAAACAGCACGAAAAGCGTCTCACCTGGGCTAAGGAAAAAAAGAGCTGGACTGCTGCTGAGTGGTCCAAAGTCATGTTTTCTGACGAAAGCAAATTCTGCATTTCCTTTGGAAATCGAGGTCCCAGAGTCTGGAGGAAGACAGGAGAGGCACAGGATCCACGTTGCCTGAAGTCTAGTGTAAAGTTTCCACCATCAGTGATGGTTTGGGGTGCCATGTCATCTGCTGGTGTCGGTCCACTCTGTTTCCTGAGATCCAGGGTCAACGCAGCCGTCTACCAGCAAGTTTTAGAGCACTTCATGCTTCCTGCTGCTGACCTGCTCTATGGAGATGGAGATTTCAGGTTCCAACAGGACTTGGCGCCTGCACACAACGCAAAATCTACCCGTGCCTGGTTTACGGACCATGGTATTTCTGTTCTAAATTGGCCAGCCAACTCCCCTGACCTTAGCCCCATAGAAAATCTGTGGGGTATTGTGAAAAGGAAGATGCAGAATGCCAGACCCAACAACGCAGAAGAGTTGAAGGCCACTATCAGAGCAACTTGGGCGCTCATAACACCTGAGCAGTGCCAGAAACTCATAGACTCCATGCCACGCCGCATTAATGCAGTAATTGAGGCAAAAGGAGCTCCAACCAAGTATTGAGTATTGTACATGCTCATATTTTTCATTTTCATACTTTTCAGTTGGCCAACATTTCTAAAAAATCCCTTTTTTGTATTAGCCTTAAGTAATATTCTAATTTTGTGACACACGGAATTTTGGATTTTCATTTGTTGCCACTTCAAATCATCAAAATTAAATGAAATAAACATTTGAATGCATCAGTCTGTGTGCAATGAATAAATATAATGTACTGTCAGGACTCAGCCGGCAGGGCCGGGCAGCGCGCTGCCGGCTCTGCCGTCTCTGCTTCTTCCACAGGTGTTCGGGGTTGACTGTTGGGCGGAGCACGCACACCTGCGGGCAGTTGAGCAGCACCGGGCCCCACTATAAGAACTGCGCTCGAACAGCGGGAGGATGCCAGAGTGTTACCGTTGTGGTATGAACAATCGGCCCCGGCTTTTCGCCTACTTACCTTTTCCGCAGACTAAGACAGTCCTCTGTGTCTCCTAGGTTCACTCCCTGAGCTCTGACGTCTCCTCTCGTGCTCCTGCGAGTTCTCCCGTGCTCCCGTGATCCCTCTCGTGCTCCACTGGTTACCCTCTGAGTCGGCTTCTCCGGACCCAAGGTACCCCTCTGACGATCTTCTGGTTTCTCCCGCTGTTCTGATCCCTTGGATTCCCCCGGTGCTGCTCGGACCCACTCCTGCCCCAGCTTCCCACGGACACCTGTCTCCTCCACCGTGTGCTAGGCTGAGACCGCACTGCCCCCTCCCCGGTCAGGTTCCCAGCGCTTCGTGGTAAGCTTACGCTCCTAGCAGATTTCCGCCGGCTCTCTTCCGTGGACTAACCGTTTGTTCTCCTCCGTAGTGTGTTCCGGTTCCCTGGTCCCCGTTCGTGTGCCCCAGCGTCTGCTGTGGCAGATTAGCTCTCGTCCTCCCCGTTGTTCCTTGAAAATAAAACCCGTGAAATCTGATCTGTCTCACCGAGTGTATTCTGCATGTGGGCCAAACATTTAAAAGCAAACATGACATGTACAAGTTACACCTTTTGAATGCAATTACTGAAATAAATCAAGTTTTTCAAAATATTCTAATTTACTGGCTTTTACCTGTATATATGTGTATATATGTATATATATATATATATATATATATATATATATATATATATATATATATATATATATACCCGGAGAGAACCCACACATGCACAGGGAGAACTTCCGGCTTCCTCCCACAGTCCAAAAACATGACTGTTAGGTTAATTGGCTTCTCCAAATTGTCCTTAGGGTGTGAGTCTGTGTGTGAATGGTTGTTTGTCCTGTTTGTCTCTCTGTGTTGCCCTGCGACAGACTGGCGACCTGTCCTGGGTGTACCCCGCCTCCCGCCCAGTGAACGCTGGATATAGGCCCCAGCAACCCCCGCGACCCCATGAGGGATAAAGCGGTTTGGAAAATGGATGGATGGATGGATATATATATATATATATAGGGGTTGGTTTTCGTCCTAGCCGTGGAACACTGGACCAGCTCTATACCCTCAGCAGGATTCTGGAGGGGGCATGGGAGTTTGCCCAACCAGTCTACATGTGCTTTGTGGATCTGGAGAAGGCATTCGACCGTGTCCCCCGGGGGATCCTGTGGGGGGTACTCCGGGAGTATGGAGTACCGGACCCTTTAATAAGGGCTGTCAGGTCTCTGTACGACCGGTGTCAGAGTCTGGTCCGCATTGCCGGCAGTAAGTCGGACTCGTTTCCGGTGAGAGTTGGACTCCGCCAAGGTTGCCCTTTGTCACCGATTCTGTTCATAACTTTTATGGACAGAATTTCTAGGCGCAGCCAAGGTGTTAAGGGGATCCGTTTTGGTGGCCTTAGGATTGCGTCTCTGCTATTCGCTGATGACGTGGTCCTATTGGCTTCATCAGGGCGTGATCTACAGCTCTCACTGGAGCGGTTCGCAGCCGAGTGCGAAGCGGCCGGGATGAAAATCAGTGCCTCCAAATCCGAGACCATGGTCTTGAACCGGAAAAGGGTAGAGTGCCTTCTCCGGGTTGGGGAGGATGTGCTGCCCCTAGTGGAGGAGTTCAAGTATCTTGGGGTCTTGTTCACGAATGAGGGGAAGATGGAGCGGGAGATCGACAGGCGGATTGGTGCGGCGTCTGCTGTGAAGCGGGCGCTGCACCGATCCATTGTGGTGAAGAGAGAGCTGAGCCAAAAGGCGAAGCTCTCGATTTACCGGTCGATTTACGTTCCTACCCTCATCTATGGTCACGAGCTTTGGGTCGTGACCGAAAGAACGAGATCCTGGATACAAGCGGCTGAAATGAGTTTTCTCCGTAGTGTGTCTGGGCTCTCCCTTAGAGATAGGGTGAGGAGCTCAGTCATCCGGGGAGGACTCAGAGTAGAGCCGCTGCTCCTCCAAGTCGAGAGGAGCCAGTTGAGGTGGCTCGGGCATCTGGTCAGGACGCCTCCTGGACGCCTCCCTGGTGAGGTGTTCCGGGCACGTCCCACCGGGAGGAGGCCCAGGGGAAGACCCAGGACATGCTGGAGGGACTATGTCTCCCGGCTGGCCTGGGAACACCTTGGGATTCCTCCTGAGGTGCTGGCCCAAGTGGCTGGGGAGAGGGACGTCTGGGCCTCCCTACTGAAGCTGCTACCCCCGCGACCCGACCCCGGATAAGCGGAAGAAGACGGACGGGTTGGACAATGAAACTGAGACATCTGGTTTTAGACCACAATAATTTATTAGTATGGTGTAGGGCCTCCTTTTGCGGCCAATACAGCGTCAATTCGTCTTGGAAATGACCAATACAAGTCCTGCACAGTGGTCAGAGGGATTTTAAACCATTCTTCTTGCAGGATAGTGGCCAGGTCACGACGTGATGCTGGTGGAGGAAAATGTTTCCTGACTCGCTCCTCCAAAACACCCCAAATTTGCTCAATAATATTTAGATCTGGTGACTGTGCAGGCCATGGGAGATGTTCAACTTCACTTTCATGTTCATCAAACCAATCTTTCACCAGTCTTGCTGTGTGTATTGGTGCATTGTCATCCTGATACACGGCACCTCCTTCATGATACAATGTTTGAACCATTGGATGCACATGGTCCTCCAGACCACAGTTAATCCTGTTGGATGTGGTTCGTCCTTCTTGGTGCTATGCTGACATTACCCTGGATACCGTGGCTCTTGATACATCACAAAGACTTGCTGTCTTGGTCAGAGATGCGGCAGCAATACGTGCACCAACAATTTGTCCTCTTTTGAACTCTGGTATGTCACCCATAATGTGGTGTGCATTGCAATATTTTGAGCAAAACTGTGCTCTTACCCTGCTAATTGGACCTTCACACTTTGCTCTTATTGGTTCAATGTGCAATTAATGAAGATTGGCCACCAGGCTGGTCCAAGTTAGCCATGAAACCTCCCACACTAAAATGAGAGGTGTTTCAGTTTCATTGTCCAACCCCTGTATATATTGTATTTCACTTACTGAATTGAGTTACTGAAATAATTGTCTATACTTTTATTTATTAAGATTTAATTCTAGTGTTTATGTAAGGCAGAGGTTACAAATGTAAACGTTACAACCTTTTGTTTGGACCGTTTTTGCCTTTTCTTCTTTCTATTAAAAACGGCTCTAAGAGAAGAGGTAGAAACAACGCCCCCAAAATGACGCTTGTGGCCAAAAAGTGTATTATGTCAGTAGTGGTTTAGGACTACCGTAGCAAATGAATGGGAAACGTTGACCGTCGGCTGTCGCCAATTAGCTCATTAGCTGCGTCTCAGATCGAAATACGCAGTTTGCAACTCTGCAGACGCAAAGTTTTCCCGGTCGGCAGGTTTTGATGAAGACAAATCCTTTTCACTCAGAAGGTTTGATTTAAAATCCCCAAGCGATGAGAGCCTACGACCAAGGAACTCGGAAGCTTTGCCTTTGACGGTCACGCCCACCACCAGGCGGGCGCCTTCTTCAACTTCTTCAGAAGTTGAACGATTCTAGTTATTATACTGTATTTTAAAAAGCCACTTTTTCCTCTTTTTAAAAGCCACTTTTAAATGCACTCAAAAAAATAAACCTCTTTGGATGAACATAAAAAAAATCACTCCTCCGCGTTGAACACTTAAGGTATGGTTCCAACAAATGAATTATGTAAATAACAGCCTCACGAGAAAAACGATATCTCTCTACAATTACACTGTCGCGCTGCGCTAAAGGATCCTGTCTGTCTCGCAATGCGCGATTAATTCGAAAAGCTCTGCACAGGTTGCTGTCGTAAAAATGGACAAGACATGGCTACGACAGACTTCCCTATCTCCTCCGCTTATAAAACTGCGATCTAATCCTGTTTACATGTTTGCGCACATGTTGCTATGACAGCAAGTCTAGGATGACTTTCGAAGAACCAAACAATCCAAGATCATGCCAAATCGTCAACAATCAAATCCAGCTAACCGAGTTAGCGACGTACGAAGAACGAGCCCTTGGTCTGGCCTTTTGTCCTGTTGTTTTTCACCTCCTCCTCTCACTCAGCTCACTCCCTCAGCAATCAGTCACACTTGTTAGGCACTAATTAGTCAGAACTCACTCCACCTGCCAGCCTCCCTCAGTCTTCTCTTCCCTGATGGTTCGTCATCAGTCTCCACTCACTTCACGTCTGTCAGCCTTGGTTTGCCTCTGCTAGCTGTTGGATTTTCCTGCCTCATCTGTGTCTCTAGTTAAGCCTCTGCCAGCTGCTGGGTTTCCTGCCACCTTGGAGCTTCAATTTAGCCTCTGCCAGCTGCTGGGTTTCCTTCCTCATCTGTGCTTCAAGTGAGGCCTCTGCCAGCTGCTGGGTTTCCTGCCTCATCTGTGTCTCAAGTAAAGCCTCTGCTAGCTGCTGGATTTTCGTGCCACTCCTGTGCTCCTAGTTTGCATTCTGTTCTGTCACTGGACTGCCTGTGCTCCAACTTTGCTTACTGCTTTGTTGCCTGGATCTCCTGCTTCCCCTGTACTCCAGCAGCCCTGCTCTTCCTAGAACTGTCTCGCTCTGCTTCTCTGGATTTAATGCAGCCCTACGTCTCCAAGAGCTCTCTTCGGTCCGTCAGCTCCTGCTCTCATCTACACCCCCAGTTCCAGTCCAGTCCTGCCTCTCTAGTTTTCTCATCCACTACTCATCTTTCTGTCAATAAACTCTCAGTAAATAGCTTCGTGTGTGTGGTGTGCATTCTGGGTTCATCCAAAGACAAATTCCTGACAAATACAACCAACCAAAACAAATATTTGTATAAAAAGTTAATGACCTTAAAAGCAATGCATGTTTTATATAGCAGTGTGATGATAGATGATGTAATTTTTATAAGAATCTGTGCATGCAATTAATTTAAGACAACACTACTACATTGTGCCACATCCATTTTAAGCACTATTTAAATTCTACAGGTACCATGCTCATAAACAACCCCTTTTCAGGAACCAGGTAAGAGCCCAGAAGAAGGGGAGTGTAGGGTGCATCTGGAAGTGGTCTGAAGCTGACGTACGGCATGAAAGCAGAGGTTTGGGGAGAAGATGTTTGGTTGATTTGCATTCACTGACTCTAATCCTACCTCTTATCATTTACCTGAGACTACATTCTGAAGTCAAAATTTACTGAGAAAAAAATCCCTGTAAAACATCAGTGTGTGTGTATTTAATCTATATGATGTGTTTCACTTTGTCAATCGAGTTATTGAAGTAGATGAACTTTTCAATAATACTCGGTTCCATATATAAAATGTTTGGTTGATTTGCATTCACTGACTCTGTTGTCTTTGTTCTCTCTCATCAACAAATTTGGGGAGGATCACCAGCGTCAAGGGGTGATATTTTAACAATTTATATGCCGAATAATGAGATTTGAAGAGTTTCAGCTAGATTTTGTCCAACAACAATCTCTAAAATGCTGTTTCTGTGAGTGGTGGGATGCCACAGACAACTGTGTTCAAATCTCATAGCTGCAGGCATCTGTTGCAGATTAGTCTCTAGGCTGAGCTTTCTGTACAGCCAACATCAGCAGAACCAGGAAATGTTTTCTGCTGTAGGCAATTTGATCTGATTTATAATCAGAGAAATTAAGCACTGTTATCACACTTACATATCATCTTCAGATTGTGTTCACTTTACCTCTCCTATCCATAGCCATAAACCCTCAGACTGAAAAGATTGAATGAGACGAAGCGAGTGCAAATGCCAAACCAGACTGTGGCATACAGAAGAAGTTGGACCAAATCAACTCAGAGGTGGAGGATGAGATGAAAATTACCAATGGATTTATAATATTTATGTTGTTGCCCCACTGTCTCTGCCATTTCCACTCAGAAGCACAGAGATTTTTAGCTCCACTATCATCTGAACTGTCCATCTATGCACACTGTAATTATACTGGCTTCTTATAAAACAAAGTAATATTGCATGCAGATTCAACGCTTAATAGTGAGTCGCAGTTCTGTGGCCATTTAGTGTTGGTTTCAGACTCATAATTTGGTCAGCATTAGTGTGGAAATTTCGCTTATTGTTTCTTTCATTGCAAAATGTGAAAATCGTATAGATTTGTCTTACAGTGATGGCTTCTACCTGTGCATTTCTGTTCATTTTGATGTTGTGGCTGAAAGCTAAAGAAACTCTGCAACTGAGTTTTGGATAAGACCAATAAAATTATATTTTTTAAATGCAGAAACGTCATGTTATGGCATGAGAGTTGAATAAAGTTGCAGAAAACCCATTGGTTGTCTACTGCACATTCATGCCCTTTATGACCAGACATAATTTAATACATGAGCTCAACTGACCTGAAACAGTCCTAAAATGGGCCAAATAAATAAGCACAAAGGCTGTGGAGTGAAACAACAGGGGCACAGAATGTAATGCAACACACAGATAGCGGTGCACTCTTTTGTGTGCTCTTTGTATATCCAACACTGTATTATACAGGGGAATTGTGCTACTGAATGTTTTCTGGGTGTGTTTCTGCATTTATACAGTAGGAACATTTTGTGCAGATCCATTATATATATAAAATAAATTAGAAAAACATATAAATCACAAGTTGAATGTATTAAAATATGTAAAAATCCAGAGGGGAAGGCACTGCATATCAATTATTAATTTTGCATAAAAAACAAACACCTCAAAATAGGTATAAAACTGATTCTTATGAGTTTACTTATTAAAATATATGCTCCTGTATTCCAATTCTAATGGTTTGTGTTTAGCATCTCTTGTTGTTTCTTTAGAAGCTCCTCCCCCCATATATCCTGTTTGTCTGACCACTGACACTTGCCAAGATGAAGACAAAAAATTTCATATTAAGGCTTTAGATTTCGACTGAGACCATATTTGCATTACAAAGGTTTGTTTTGCATTATTTAACAGGAGGCAGAACACACCGATGCAAAAGGCCCAAATGTTACTGTACGGAATCCTCTTTATTTTGAACTTCCCTGCTATCAGCAACGCAAGCACAAAGATTCCTAATCCGACCCCTTATCATTTACGTGATACTACATTCTGAAGTCAAGCTTTACTGGAAAAAAATCACTGAAAAACATCAGTGTGTGTATATTTAATCTATATGATGTGTTCACTTTGTCAATTGAGTTATTGAAGTAGATGAACTTTTCAATAATATTCAAATTTATTGAATAGGACTCTGCACAGTCATGTGTTCCCAAAGCCTATTTCTTTGTCAGACATGGCCTTCTGCAAACTTATTTTACTTCTGCCAGAAAATCAAGTTGCAGTGTAAACAGTAATAGCTTGTCAATAGTGAGCCCATGGGCACCGCACCCATTAACATTGCAGAAAAATTTAAATTACACAATAAAAACAAATTATCATGTCTGTTCACTCATAAAACGTGTCTGACAATCATTTCTCAGCATTCTCATTCCATTTTTGGTTTACTCACTGCTCCCTAAGGCATGGGTTAAATGCAGAGGACACATTCAATTAGAATCTACAATGTTGCAATGACAAATACAGATTTTTTATTAATAGTTTTATTATTATTGTTTCAAGATTATGAACTTTAATATAAGCATAACAGTAAAAGCCTAAATACAGTTCTATGTGAGTTGCTAAACCTAGGTGAAATCCCTGAAAGAACCACAGGGAGGCAGCATTGTCTACATGGCACGGTCTGTGGCACTTTTCCTGGTGTGTTTTCCCTTGGATCTCGGATGGGGTGGGGGGTTTGGATACAAAAAAGCCAGAAATGGCACAAAACATTAGAACAAACTGTTTATCTAAGGGCTATACCACTACAACCATGTTTACATTGAGAAGTACACACAGATTTGGGACTGAATCAAGTCCAAGAAGAATATAAAACCCTTACTGTAATGCACATATCATATGTCACACAGCTACACATTAAGCTTTCCAGTCTTTAGTAATAACTAAAGTAATGTTGTCATTGTTTTCCTTGAACCCTGATGAGTTGTGACTATGCTGTGGATAAAATGGGGTTTTATTTTTCTCTCTTCACGGTTGGTTATACCCCCCACCCCTGCCATGACGTCTTCGTGGCTTATTACCAAGTTAATGTTTGTAGGTCAGACTGGATGCTTCCTGCCAGTTGGTTGTCAGTGCTATTCAGAAATGTGCGTCAAACCGCTGTTCTCTAAATAAAACCCTGTGATGAGGAAACCACGTAGGCATAAAGGCTGCATAGTCGGTTTTATTATAACTTAGTCCTGTGGACCGTCTCATACATCTTACTCTGATTATAAAAGAAAACAACCTCTTTTGACTCTGCACAACTCTACAAAAAAAAGTTTGTCAGCTCATTACTGGAGACTTGGTAATGGACAGAACAATCAAACCATTGAACAAATGATTAAAGGGTTGGAATTCATAGCAGCTGATAAATGTTCTAAAATTTAATTTTGGCGTTCATTAAAACATGTAAATATTCAGGACAAATCAACTTCAACCCCACTGTACCTAATTCCTAGATTATAAAGAGGTATTATTTTTTTTTGTTTTATTGCAAGTCAATGACTCGATGCAATCTGCTGGGGTTTGTTAGATAGAAAAGTCTGTGTGTGTGTGTGTATGGTTCGATTGAATTGAGTTTGTAAAGTGCCTTGAGGTAACATGTATTGTTAATTGGTGCAATATAAATAAACTGAATTGAAATGCTAATTAATACAGTTTGGTATAAAAATAAGGTTATAAACATGTAATTTTCACAAGAGGACTCTTTTGTCTGTTGGTAATTTAACCTGTTAAGTTTCCGTCTTATTGACAACAGACTAAAGATGGGTCATTCTGTGGTGTCAGTATAAAATTAGTAGAAAATTACCTTCCTGTTTTGTGTCCAAGCCTACAGCTTAATGTTTTGCTAGACGTGATTTGGCCCCAGTCAGTGTTTACATCTGTGGTGCATTGAGGCTCATTATTGGAAAGTAAACCCAGGAACAAGTAAACAGGTTGCCCTTTCATAAACAGAACCAGAATGCAACAGTTAGTCCAAGCATACCATCGTAGAAACATAATCGAGGGGTGCTGCCCCAGTTCCGTTGTATCTGGTTTCTCCTAACAAACCACAGCATCCTGCTGTGGCTCTGTGTTTATGAGGCTGAAGGTGGTGAGGCTTGATTGGTGGTTCGTGGTGAAGATGTGACATGAGGATCTTGCAATGGTAAGAGTTTGATGCACAGGCAAGTTTGAAAAGAACGTGAGTTACCCTGTTTGGTTTCATTTTTACAAATGCAAAAGAGAAACTAAACCTACATATGTACATGCTGTATGTATCAGGCCACCATGCTCTCCAAACATTATTGATGAAAAAGAGATTAAATGACGTTTTATTTTCATTGTGTTCTATATCTATTTCATATGATGTTTTTCAGTTGCCAATTTTGCAGTTCCGTGGCATTTTGCTTATCTGGCTCTAAAACTTACTATGTTCCTTGTTTAATAAAGCATAGTTTTTGTCAAGTTGTGCAGGTTTGGAGTTGGACCATGTTGTGCAATCGAGCCATGGCAAGAATTCAGGTTGAACTGGGAACAACATGTCCCCTGAGGACAAATCAAAAGGGGGTTGTAAGCAAAGGATTTTCACACATCCACGCAGAGACAGCCTCTCTCAGCAGGGTGCCTGCTAAGAGCCTAGACCACTCCTCACACTCTTTCTGCTTCTTCCTGGGACTCTCAAGGAAAGAGTCCACCCTGGGGGACAAGCCAGCCATGCATGGGGCCTCATGGGACTTAAAGGCTCACAAGCTGAGTAAAATGTACTTTCTGTGAAACTCATTTCCCGTCGCTTCAATGGAGCGACAAAAAGGGGGAGATTCTCGTTTTCCTTTGCGGAGTGCAGGACCCGACTGAGTTCGGAAATTGTGTTTCCAAACTCAGTTTTGCCATGTGATACCATTACATTATTTTGTCCTGCAACAGCCGACAAAAATAAACAAAACTGAATGTCTGCTTGCCTAATGCTATTAGCTTCCGGTAACATTCGCTCTTCCCGGATATGCTCCTACGGTTCGTTTCAAACATAAAGTTTGTTTCGTTTTGCTCCACCATCGTTCGATTACCGCATTAATATGGAATATAGTTAAAGGTGTTTTATATAGCTTTAGAAGTAACCGATTTTAGCGAAAAAGTTTACAGATTCTTACTGAGAAATCATTCTTTAAAATGTTATTTTATCAAATAATGTTTTGTTTACCTCAGGATTTGCATTGTGAATGGGTTGAAACACATACCAAATGTTCTGAATTAGTTAAACTAATTTAACCTCAATTCACATTGTTTGAGATGAACTTTGGTTCTTTATATCAGATCTGCAGTGGACCAGGATTCACTGAATTATTCTGATGATGCTAATGATGATGATCAACCACTTTATTTTGTCTTTTGTTTCTTTTGTGTGTAAATAGTTACTTAGCTTCTTTTTATCTTCATTTTGCTTAGTAGTTTAAATAAACTTGTCTTGCCTTTCCTTGAAACCTAAAAATTTACACTGAACACAAAAATGAACTGAACACTTCATGCTGAGGTCTCTTCTTTCCAAGCAGTAAATATGGGCAGTTCACTGGTTTCATATGGAGCATGGATATAGTCAGCTGAGCAGCCTTCTTCCTGCCAAAGCCAACACTGATCATGCTTGGCTGGCTGAGCGGTATAGGAAATTGGTGGGCAGACTTTCAGAAGGGATGTAAAGGCTCCACGGAAACTAAGTGGCCTGACTGTATACGGGATTTGTTTAAACGAAAAGGCTGGCACTGTATTTTTTGACATAGTAATGTTCAAAAAGAGACTGTGCATGAATGGGACTGTTTCTTTTTCACGAGGTGTTTTTAATGAACTGAACCTATTCATTACAGGGGGAAAAAAGTTGTTCCATTTTTTAGACACAAATACTGATACTGATTTTGCTAGGAAATATGAAAATATAATCAACTTAAAAATGTTAAAACTGATTATTTACTTTTAGAAGTTTTAGCTGCACCCAACTACGGAAAAAACGACTCACTTTGAACCACCACTACGACAGGACCAGCCACCATCTCCCAGTTTTGATAGAAGGACAAGTGGTATGGCAACAGACATCCAGAGGTTACGACCAACTTGCCACTGTAAAGGAGGAAGGTAGTGGGCCGCGCTCTTACATTGTGAACTTTAATGGCAAGGACTACAGGAGAAATCGACGACATTCTGTCCATATGCACGCTGTCATCAGAGACTTCAGACTCAAAGATGTCATCATCTGCACAGAGGCAAGTGCAAGAACAGTCTGCTAGTCACAGCAACGCCCCTTACAGCACACGCTCAGGACCAGTGTGCAGACCAAACCCTAAGTTCATGTACTGATTGTGCCAATATTATATTATTATTTTTTCTACAGCACTAAGAGTAAGTTCTATCTAGTTTTCATTATGTTGTATATGTGTTCATGATCATTACCTTATTTGCTTCATACAGGGATGGATGCATTGTCTGAATTATTCTCATAATAGGGTTGACATTTATTTAAACAACTTACACCTTATTACTCTTGGGGACTGTTTCTGCAAAAGAGGTTTGGATACGTAAGTTACAGGTTTTGTTACCATGGAAGCATCTAAGGGAAAGGGATGTAGATTACCGTATGGGTTATGTGCATGTAGCGTCACTTTAGGACACATGGTGTCAGTGTATGTTGTTGGCTGCAGTTCTAATCACTAAAAGAGTCGTCCAAGTGAAACTTGATGGTTCCCCGTCTTCCTTTCATTACAATGCTACTGTAAAGAAAGCATTTGAAGGCTTTTAAAGGAACAGAGATCAGTATACCTCAAATTTTTTGTGTCCTGGTGGTTTAGGGTTGTATTCTATCTGTTGTTGGGTTTTTGGCGTCTCTTTCAAGCCTCTAAAATAATTTTAACATGTTGCTTAAGCGATATTAGCTAAAACAATTTCATGTAGGTAAATCAATTGGTTCTCTGTAAATCACAGAATATCTGTTCAGTTCTGAAGTTTAACAGAGGGAACCTCAAGTATTGAATGTTATTAACAGATGTCGCTTTTTTGGACAGCTAGAGTCATGTGTGTCTGCTTTTGCAGTTAGAGTGTGTGTGTGTGTGTGTGTGTGTGTGTGTGTGTGTGTGTGTGTGTGTGTGAGAGAGAGAGAGAGAGAGAGAGAGAGAGAGAGAGAGAGAGAGAGAGAGAGAGAGAGAGAGATGTGGCTTTCTGAACTCACAAGGAACATTTTCGTCAAGCCAAATAAAGCTGCCCATGTAAACTCCACATTCCTGGCTTTGTGGTGTAACTGTCTCAAAGTCTTGCTTTTATGAAGGGAGGAGGCTGAGTGTGTTTGTGTGTTTTTTGGCTTGAAGACCTTGGAAGATCTGCTCTTGAGTGACTCTGAGTTTTGCACATTTCCATCTTAAAACAGTAGAAGGAAAATTGATAAATGGTCCATTTTCTCTGTTCTGCATACAACTGCACGTTATGAAGTACAGAGACAGAAGCAAGTGCACCTGAAGTCGATGCGGCTCCTGACAAATTTATGACGGCAGGGGTGGGGTGTTATGATGAATGCTAAGAGGATACGTTTAATTGGTAAAATTAAAGTCAGCTAACTTTACACTGTTACATTTCAATGTTTGTTGTGGTTTCTTGTTCAGCCACTAGATGGCAACAGAACATATGAATTGTACATACTGCACAGTACTTTTGTACAGCTAATAAGTTAAATTTTTAAATGCAATAAATTCTGTTTCACAATTGAACAGTTGCACTGAGGCCATAAACATAAAATTTATATCTACTATTTTGGCCTTGAAATCACTGTTAGCACTGTTATATTGCTATCATGGAAACCATAGCGAAATTCAGATCAGATTATATTAACATGTGCATGCACAATACGTATTGGCCAAGCATGCAACCGTGCATATATACGTAGACGCCTCATTGGGCACAGGTTTGCACATCGACGTCACCGTCATATTGTATGTGGCAGAAAGTAGTGAACGTCTATGTACCCTGTGTATATGTCATGATCTTGGCACTGATGCTGGTCTGATCACTTATTCTTAACACCTGCTTAGCTCCGCCCTGTTCCTCATTACCACTCACCTGATCCACCTGCACCTGCCAGTATATAACCAGCCTTCAGACCAGACATCAGTGCCAGATCATTTTGAGCCATCCGGTAGGACTTATTCCAGTGTTCCTTCCTGACTTCTGATTGCCTGTTCCTGACCTGTTCTGCCTTTCGACCTCTGAGCCTGCCTTAACCATTTTCTGACTTTATTGCCTGTTCCGTCTGCCTGACCTCTGCCTGACCTGACCGCCTGCCTGACCCCTGCCTGCTCAGATTGCTTGTGTACCGAACTGGACCTGCTACCTGAACACCGAGCCTGCCTGACCTCGTCTAGACCATAAGCCTGCCTGTGTGCCAAACCTGGAACTGTGTCCCGACCTCATCCTGGATCTCCCTCTGGCACTTCATCTGACTTCTGACCACCTGACTATGATCTCGGATCACGTCCCCGACATCGACTTCTGGTTTGTCCTCCTGATCTTCCTGCCCACGATTGTCTTCACAGTTCTGACCCTTCGCCTGTCCTCCGACCAATGATCATTAGCAAGACTCCCACACTGAGACTTTCTGAGCGGCAACCGCCGCCCTGCGTTGGCAGCCAGCTGGCTGCCAACGCAGGGCACTCATCACTCGTCCCGGACTGAATACAGAGAAGAGGTTAGTGACCATTATGTTTGTGAATCCTCACTACCAGTTACACGTGGTCACTAACCTGCTGTCTCTGTTCCCAGAGGTTCCTGTGGCTGCTCGCCACAGTTCAGTTTTAAATAAACTGTTACAAAATTTAACCTGTTTGTCTGATTCGAATACTGGGTCCTTCTGTTTAGTTTGTAACTAATAATCTGGCCCAAATTGGACCCATCGTCAGACAAACAGTGGCATGCAGGAGTAGAGAATTCAATTTCACAACTTGAGACTGGTGTGCAGGAAATATTGTCCCATTTACGTCGCCAGGCAGCAACCGCTCCGACACTTCCGTCTACGTCATCTACCGTCACCACGTCACCTTCCGTTATGTCGGCTAGTCAGGAGCTGCGCTTGTCACCGCCAGAATTATTCAGAGGTGATCCCGATCAGTGCCGGGCTTTTCTCACGCAGTGTGAGATCCAATTTGAATTACAGCCATCTCCCTGTTAGCAGGCAAACCTAAGCTCTGGAGAACTTCTGAATGGCAGAGAAACTCCAGTATCTGTCACTCCTACCGAGCTTTCTCACGGGATAATGTCTATGCTCCCAGAGCCCAAAGAAATCCATCCATCCATCCATTTTCTGACACGCTTATCCCTGTTGGGGTCGCAAGGGGTGCTGATGCCTATCTCCAGCTGTCAATGGGCGAGAGGCGGGGTACACCCTTGACAGGTCGCCAAGTCCATAGAAATGTGGAAAAAAAACCTCTTACCATGGTTACCTGTGGGCACGCCTGGGGCGATTTTCAACTTGAATGAAATGGCCCCAAGGGGTGGGGCTTCTGATTGGAAGTGTGGCAGGCTGCTGATGATTGGACAATATTATCAAGACTTTAAACGGAAAAATAAACTCCTTTCCCTCTCTTTTTTCATGTTGTTTAGGGGCTGGGGGGGGGGGGGGGGGGGTTGTGGATGGGTTGGGGCAATGCACTATCCCCCACAATGGGCTTGCCGCCACTGCCTGATGTGATAAAAGTTAACCATGCATCCCAAATTTAGGTTTAAAGTAATATTAAAAAATCTATGTGACTTTGCATTTCTGTTAAACAGGATCTTCACACTCTTTGTAGTCACAATGACTCTGGAGTCCTTACACTGCCATGAAAAAGTATGCCCCCTATAGATTTCTTATTTTTGCTTTGTTTTGAGACTTAAATGTTTCAGATCATCAAGCAGAAAAAACTAAGCAGAATAAATAAACAAATGCAGGTTTGAAATCATTATTTGTTTTACTACACTTTCAAAAAAGATTGCTCTTAAACAAGGAGAACAGGAGTCGTGTAATAGAAGTGATGATTTAAAGAACTTTCAAATTGTACTGGAACCAGAAAACTCAGGGAATAACAACAAGTGGAGGGCAGATTGAACGGAAGGACAAGCAAAAAAGCATGGTAGGTAGTGGAAAGACTTGACCAGGAATAAAGGAGAATAACTGACTTGTAACTGACTGGGAGGTGATCACCAACATGGGGAACCAGGTAAGTACAATCAAGAGAAAGCTGTACAGCTGAGTGGAGGCTTAGATCCCTGAATAACCAGCGATATGAAAAGGAGATATAAGGATCTTGCTATATCCAAACGCTAAACTAGAATTCCAAAAAATGGGAAGCATGTTTGGATGGTCTTAAGTTGGGAAAAAAAACTCTAAAATAAGCAAAATACCAAACTAAAGTGGCTAACAAAACACAACCCCCATGGATCAACTGAACCAAACAAAATGGGGTTTATCACAATAGATTTTAAAAGAAAGGCGTATATTTTCTTTTTTCGTAGGGCAAGGTTGTTTGGATACTAAGGTTTGTGACTGTTTCTAACTGTGACTTCTTACATCACCTTTTGTGAAGACATAATGTGTGCAGACAAAGATCTCCCGCATACACAGTCCTAAAGCATGGTTCACTTCACATCTGAGAAGACTGCGTAGGACCAAGGATGAGTGTTACAGCAGTGGGGACTGAGCCCTGTATAGGCGGACTACGAAAAAAACTAACCAGGGGGACCAGGACAGTTAAAGGAATTGATCTTTGTTTACTCCTCTTTTTTCTGTACACAAATGGCCGTTCATCAGCAGACCACTATGCGAAACTCCTAAAGGTCACAGATGACATTACTGCCATTGATATAGTCCAAAAAAATTATGGATTTGCTCACTAGGTGCTGGAGGATGATGGTGTTGAATGTTGGGCTTAAGTCCAGAATCAGCATACACACATGGGTTTTGTTCACCACCAAGTGTCCAAGTTCAGATGGAGTGCAGAGGAGCTCTAGAACAGTAGACAAACTGGAGCGGACCCAAAAGCGCTGGGGAATTTGGAGATGATGTGGTCCTTCACCAGGCTCTCAAAGCATTTCATTGTGATGAAAGTGATCATTCAGTGATGGAATTGTGTGTTTTTTGGGCACTTGTATGATGGTTGTACTCTTGAAACAGGATGGGACAAGAGCATGGGTCAATGAGGTGTTAAATATGTCTGTGAGGATGTGAGCCAGCTTTTCAACACAGTCTTTGAGCATCCGTTCCTGTATGTTGTCATAACCCACTGCTTTCTGTACACTGAGTCTTCCCAATGCTCTCCGGACATCAGCTATCTCGAGTCTGAGTGCCTGTTCATCTGAGTGAGGTGTGGATTTCCTCACGTGTTGTTGAGAGCTTCAAACTTACCAAAGTAAATAATAAGAGCGTTGATAAAGTCTGTGTTGTCCTCAAAGGGTAAAGGAGCAGCCTTGTAGTCTGTGATGGTCTGGATGCCTTGCTACATGTGTCTGGTGTCTGTCGGGTCAGATTTTCTGAGCATAGTAATGGTCTCATGTTCTCAGCTTTTTTCGGAACTCATTATTCATCCAGGGTTTCTGATTTGCCCGCACGGTGATGATCTTGGTTGCAGAGACATCCTCCATGCATATCCAGACATATACAGACACAGATTCGACATACTTCTCTACACTGGTGTGTTGGTTTTCAGTTGCAGGCCCCCTAAACATGTCCAAGTCCATGCATTCAGAAAAGTCCTGTAATGTTGACACAGATTCTGCAGGCCAGGCCCTTACCTGCTTCTTGGTGTATTTTCCTCTGATAAGTGCTGGTGAAGATTCTCAGTCATCCAGGTCATGGTCATTCAAAAAAAAGCAAAAAACGTAAAAAACAAAACAACTGGACTTGTTTTCCGAAGCTCCCTGGATAGGAAGAGAAACGTCTTTAAACTTCGCAAAAGTCCAGTTGTTTTGTTTTTTACTTTTTTTGGAATTTCCTCTGATCAGCAGAGAATAACAGAGAGATGTCAGTGTCAGCCTGAGTCTCAGCTGATACTGACATTCCAGTTGCTGGTGAACTGTGGCTGATGCTGTGTGTTGAAAATATCCATTAGTTGGTAACTGAGTACATCCTCTGCTTCTTTCAGAAGCTTCACCAATCTAAGTGACAGGAACAACCAGCTCCTTGCATTCTGCAGGTCCAGGTCCACGCTCCTCTCCCAGTCTGTGGCCATGATCAAGAAACTTTGCCCTGCATGAAAAGTCAAAGGTACAGTTTCCTTTTGTGGACAATAATTTTGAATTGAAATCCTTTAAATGTGTTGTGTGCCACAAGCGCCACATTTTGAACATCCTTAGCAACAGATCCATCTCTGTGTGCATTTCAACAAAGCATGTGTCACTTATGACTCAGTGATGTAAAAAATGCTCATGGCTCCAGCTGTATAAACAATTTGTGTGCTTTTTAAGATGAAAGTTCTCTTCATTTTGTAATGCCTGGACAGAATCTGGAGATCAGATAATTCAACCAACACAAGGAATTAGCATTTAAAAGAGTTTATTATAAATAAACTGGTGTTGCTGGAACAGGAATTGATTGGAACTTGTACTGGGATCACTTCTAAGATGCCAGGATGTTGCACTGGCCACAGTGGTGATTCTAGACCAAATTTACCAGGGGGGCCAAAGTGGGGCCAGTGTTTTTTCATAGGGGCATCTAACAAAAGAATTAAACAATAAAACAGGGCAATATTTAATCGTTTAATAATATTAAGTGAGTCAATTGTGGCTCTGGAACTGCAGGTTTCAGACCCCTGTTCTAGCAGATGAAAACTGTGATTACATCTCAATACAGCTGAAGCTAAACGTGAAACACCTTCATTTTTAAATCCTTGTTAAAGTGAAACTGTAACGGTAAAAAATAAAATTGGTCAAAGTGACCAATCAGTTATGTTTTTTTTCAGCAGTGCATATAATCGTACCAAGTGTATTTAATGTTATGTCTTTAGTACAGGGGCACCGGCCCCTGTTATGGTCCCCGTCTGTCCCTGACTGGGTCGGGAGATTGAGCCCAGCCACTCCATCTGAATCATTCGGATCACTGACTGATCCAAATCACGACGATGCTAGACGGGGCAAAGGCAAGCGGGGAAGTCGTAGTCAGATCAGGGGTCGGGAGACAGTTCCAAAATTCAGGATTAGGTCGTTCACGATAGGCAGGAAAATTCAGACAGGGGCAGTTGCAGACAGGCTTAGTCGACAGGCAAGGCAGGAGGTCGATGTCCAGAGACCAGAAGCCAACAGGAGTGTCCATCAGGGGCAAGGTAGGCAGGAGAAAACAGGTCGAGACAGGTCGATATCAGGAGGTCAAAACAAGGAATGCTGGATGGTCTACTCACAAAATTGCTTAGAAGAATCTGGTGGTTACCCACTGGGAGAGCCAGTAATATATAGTACTTCTCCCAGGTGCAGCATCTCTCTGTAACTGCAGGTGTAACCGCTCAGCCTTGATTGCCAGTGCAGCACAGGGAGCAAGGAGTGACGTCATGGGCCTGCACATGGCAGCTTTTCAGGCAGGAATAGACAGGAATCATTACAGATTTTACAATGAAAATATGACAAACTGCCCCAAACACACCAATCACAAAAGTGACAGTGAGATAGAAAAGGGATTTTTGATCCCCAGGAAATTTGATGTTTTGGACTTATTCCTTATGTTTCTGGGATAATGCTTTTTTTGTTTTTTCTTCATTCTTTACTGTTTGTTTATTCTTTATCTTGTGATTTAGTTAGTTTATTATGTTATTTCCTTTTGTATATTGACATTGTCAGATTTCTTTTTTTCCCCTTCTTGTCTGTCCTGTGTTTCATTCTCTCCTAGCTTCATTACTTTCACATGTGTCCCATGATCATCTGAAAAACTATACCCATTTCTCAAGCTTTCTCTCTCTCTCCTCCCAGTATTTAAGCAGTCTTATGTCATGTTCAAATTGCTGGTTCCTCCTGTTTTACTGCCTCTGTTTGGTTTCCCTGCACGTGCGCTGTGTCCTCCCTTCCTTGTGCTTCCTATTTGTACGTTTTTGGATCTTCAAATTGTCCCACATCGCTCTGCACTTAGGTCCTCCCTCTACAACTCCTGATAGATTTCTAACAAACAGCTATAACAAACTAAGGTGTTGTCTGGTAACAATTTGAGATGCTCTCCAAAAATGTAGAACAATGCCTCACTATATTTATAGGGACACTGGTTTGGAATGCATTTTTAAATGAAGTGTATATGTTTAAAATGACCAGCTATAGAGGAAAAAAAGATATAGCTTCTGGACGGGTTCTTCTTTGTTGAAACATTTCATCTTTCCAGTCTGAAGAGTTGTAGGTAAACTCAGCCTTATGAGCAGTACATTTGCATAGTGGATAAACACATTTAAAGGTTGCTTACATGCGTAAGAGGACCATCAGGCTACTCACCATTGGTGCTCTTATGCCTGCTTACTGTTTCCAGGGGGCTTGGTCAGGCTCGCAATAACAACATTGTAATGGGGCGTTCACGCCAACAGAGACAACACTTCACTCTCTTCCGGGATTATCATGATTATCATGACAAGACAGCTCTCTGTTATTGTTTTATGAATACCTTCCTGGTGATGAGTGGTATTATAGGACCAGCAAGCCCTAAACACATATGCAGAATTAACAAAACCAACTTCTCTCCAAATATAAGAACGTATTAACAGAATACCTCAACTTTTGAAAGTTGAAGTATTCTGAAATTAGAAATTAGAGTTAGATTTGACAAAATGTGAAAACATTCTCTTTTTGCTGGGATGTCCAGAGCATGTCCAGAGCAGCAATGGGTGTGCACGAAGGCAGGTGACTGGGGTGACAGAGAGATGACTGAATCAAAGGGTGACACATAATCTCTTAGTTTTCTTTTTTGGTCTCTCATGCACTCCATTCACTAGAACATGGCTGCAATGACTAGTCTTTTGAAGTCAATTTAACTTGAATATTTTTCTCTTGAATTGTTTTTCTACTTTAGTTGGTAAATTCTGTTCAACACGATGCCCTTCATGGCAATGTTACATGGCCTGCATCCATCTCACACACTCTCATGAATGTCTGACAGAAGATGCTGCTTTTCCTTTGTTTGGTGTAACTGGCCCCACAATACCTTCTTTGTGTTCCTCATAGACTATCAGCAAGCCAGAGAGAAACACTCATATCCATTGTTCACCGCCTGACACTCAAACGCACATTAGTCCAATCTGCAAATGAATTCACAACAAAATACGTTTGTTCCATTGAGCTTGTGTGTGTGAGCTGGTATTATTAATGTTGCAGTGACAAAAATCTGCTGTCAGTCAGATAGAGACTCACTTTGCTGTTGCAAAAGCTGACTTATTACACAATGCCACAAAAGACTGGTTGCCCCTCATGGACATTTCCTTGTTTGTCACACCAAATGTGCCAGAAGATCAAACTATCAGGGCTTGTGGTGTCTATCCGGAACCAAAGCGCAGACAGGATCTAGGGAGCAGCCTCATGAGCGAGGGATTTTTAATATAACGAAAGGCAGAAACTTACAGAATGACATGAAGAGGGGAGAAGGAGCGCAGGGACACTGAGGAAGAGAGCCTAATTACCACGAGTAGCTGAACTGTCACAAGGAAACAAACCAAGAGGGAAAAACAAAAACTAACGTAAGGGGAATTATCTAGTACAGCAACATATTACATGAACATAAAAAAAGGAAATACTGAAAACATAAAGACAAAAAAGTTAGCATCCAAACATCTGGAAAACTTTTACACCAGATGTGAAGGGCCACACATAAACAATCTGATCCTGACTGTCCACAAAACAAAGGAGATTATCGTTGACTTCAGGAAAAATCTGCCAATTCATACACCCCTCCTGCCTCAGGGCCTCAGTAGAGCGAGTCAGCTGCATCAAATTCCTGGGAGTGCAGATTACAGATACTTTGACCTGGTCCCTTCACACCTCTGCTCTTGTGAAGGATGACAGTGTCTGCACTTTCTGGTGCCGGAGGACAGGGGCAAACCTCTCGCCTCCCATCCTCAACACTTTCTACAGAAGGGCAATAGAAAACATTCTTCCACTCTGGAGTTGCCCCTGGTGAGAGGCGCCGAGCAGGAGTGGGCATACTTGTTGCCCCTCATCTTGGTGCCTGTACGTTGGGGTTCACCCCAGTGAACGAGAGGGTGGCCTCCCTCCGCTTATGTGTGGGGGGACGGGTTCTGACTGTTGTTTGTGCTTATGCGGCAAAACAGCAGTTCAGATTACCCACCCTTTTTGGAGTACTTAGAAGGGGTACTGGAGAGTGCCCCTCCTGGGGACTCCCTTGTTCTGCTGGGGGACTTCAACGCTCACGTGGGTAATGACAGTGAGACCTGGAGGGGCGTGGTTGGCCCACCTGATCTGAACTCGAGTGGTGTTCTGTTGTTGGACTTCTGTGCTCGTCATGGATTGTCCATAACGAACACCATGTTCAGGCATAAGGGTGTCCACATGTGCTCTTGGCACCAGGACACCCTAGGCCGTAGTTGAGCTGGCACTGATGGCGGGGGAGGAAGCCGGTCAGACCTGGTAGGTCAGAAGGGAGGATTTGCTGGGAACGTCTGGCAGAGTGCCCCGTCAGGCGGAGCTTTAACTCCCACCTCCGGGAGAGCTTTGAACACGTCCCAAGGGAGGCGGGGGACATTGAGTCTGAGTGGACCATGTTCCGTCCCTCTATTGTTGAGGCGGCTAGTTGGAGCTGTGGCCGCAAGGCTGTCGGTGAATGTCGCGCCGGCAACCCTCGAACACGCTGGTGGACACCAGCGGTGAGGGAAGCTGAAGAAGGAGTCCTATCGGGCTTTATTGGCCTGTGGGACTCCGGAAGCAGCTGATGTGTACCGGCAGTCCAAGCAGCAGGCAGCTCGGCTGGTCGCTGAGGCAAAAACTCGGGCATGGGAAGAGTTTGGAGAGGCCATGGAGAAAGACTTCCGTACGGCTTCGAGGCGATTCTGGTCCACTATCTGTTTTAGGAGGGGGGAAGCAGTGCAGTACCAACACTGTTTATAGTGGGGGTGGTGTGCTGCTGACCTCGACTCGGGACGTCGCGCGTCGGTGGGCGGAATACTTAGAAGACCTCCATAATCCCACAAACACGTCTTCCATTGAGGAAGCCGAGCCTGGGGACTCTGGGTCGGGTTCTCCCATCTCTGGTGCTGAGGTCGCCGAGGTGGTTAAAAAGCTCCTCGGTGCCAAGGCCCCGGGGGTGGATGAGATTCGCCCTGAGTACCTTAAGACTCTGGATGTTGTGGGGCTGTGTTGGTTAACGCGACTCTGCAACATTGCGTGGACATCGAGGGCAGTTCCCCTGGATTGGCAGACTGGGGTGGTGGTCCCCCTATTTAAAAAGGGGGACTGGGGGTGTGTTCCAACTACAGAGAAATCGCACTCTTAAGCCTCCCTGATAAGGTCTATTCCGGGGTTCTGGAAAGGAGGGTCCGTCGGATAGTCGAATCTCGGATTCAGGAAGAGCAGTGTGGTATTCGTCCTGGCCCTGGAACACTGGATCAGCTCTACACCCTCAGCAGGATCCTGGAGGGTGCATGGGAGTTTGCCCAACCAGTCTACATGTGTTTTGTGGATCTGGAGAAGGCATTCGACCGTGTCCCTCGGGGGTTCCTGTGGGGGGTACTGCGGGAGTATGGAGTACCGGGCCCTTTAATAAGGGCTGTTAGGTCTCTGTATGACCGGTGTCAGAGCTTGGTTCGCATTGCCGGCAGTTGGACTCCGCCAAGGTTGCCCTTTGTCACCGATTCTGTTCAGAACTTTTATGGACAGAATTTCTAGGCGCAGCCAAGGTGTTGAGGGGATCCGTTTTGGTGGCCTTAGGATTGCGTCTCTGCTATTTGCGGATGACGTGGTTCTATTGGCTTCATCAGGGCGTGATCTACAGCTCTCACTGTAGAACACCTTTGGGATGAATCAGAACAGAGACTGAGAGCCAGGCTTGTCATCCAACATCAATATGTGACCTCACAAATGCGCTTCTGGAAGAATGATCAAATATTCCCATAAATACTCCTAAACTTTGTGGACAGCCTTTCCAGAAGAGTTGAAGCTGTTCTGGCTGGGCCGGCTGAGGTCATATTGAACCCCTATGGATTTGGAACTGGAAGTTACTTAAGCTCATATGTGAGTCAAGGCAGGAGAGAGAATACTTTTGGCAATATAGTGTTATTTCAACTTTTAACTTTTTGTTCTCTGTCATTTTTTTCATCATAGTAGCTACACCTGATCTGGCATTCTGTTAGCTGTGACATCATCCAGGGAAGGCAGATAATCCACTATTCCCAGATAACGTAGAAAGGATTCCTGGATCAATGTGTGCTTCTGTGCTTTTTGTGTCTTCTTGTGTCTTTTCTCTGTCTTCTCTAACCCCCCGTCGGTCAATGCAGAAAACCGTTCACACTGAGCCTGGTCCTGCTGCAGGTTTTCCTCCCTGTTAAAGGGGAGTTTTCCTCTCCACTGTCGCTTCATGCATGCTCAATATGAGGGATTGCTGCAAAGTGATCAAAAATGCAGTTGCAACGCAACTGTCCACTGTAGCTCTACGCTCTTTCAGGAGGAATGAATGCTGCTTGTCAAGACTTGATGCAATCTACTGGGTTTCCTTACATAGGAAACTTTTTGACCAATCTGTCTGATTTGATTGAATTTGACTTTGAAAAGTGCCTTGACATGACATGTGTTGTGAATTGACACTATATAAATAAAGTTGAATTGCATTGAATATAGTGTATCTTTGTAAAACTTTCATAACTGATAGATTTCTGTGGTTGTGTTTCTGATCTGTTCTTGAATTTCTTTAGACCAGGGCATATACTTTGTTTTAGATCTTTCAGGTTGCTTGATTGTCAGACTGTCAGGATTCTGTGTGTCTGTGCTCTACTAACTCTGCTCCACAGGTGGCTGCAGTTGACGGGTGGGCGTGGCCCACACTTGCGGCTCATCGGGGCTGCTCGGCTCTGGTTTAAAAGGAGTGCTCACTCAGCTGGAAGATGCCATAGCGTTACCCCGTTGTGGTATGCCTAGGCCATGATCCTGTCTCCTGACCTTCATACCTGTGAGTTTTTGAAATCCCTGTTTTTGGATCTGACTTTGTCTCCTGTCTTCTCCAGTTCGTCGTGTTTTTGGATTTACTCATCCATTCAGACAAATTTCAGACATAATAATACTAGCTTCCTTACCGTGCCACACGGTTTCCAGAGATGATTCTGCTTAGCAGTGTGATGAACCTAAGTGTCTGTTGTTGTTTCCTGCGTCTGTAAATCCTTATTAGACGTTCGTTTGTCTTATCCAGGTCCCAAAAGCCGACTCTATGTCTAACCATAACATCCTGAATGTTGCGGGCGCCGCCATTTTGATTTGCTCGGTCCCGCCTTCAATTCCAGAGAGCGGTAGTACCGCAGATCGCCACTAGGAGGCGAGGAGCAACCAAGGAACCGAGGTAACCGAGATAACTCTTGTGTGTAAACGACCGTCTTATCTCGGTTAACTGATCCAAGCTCAGACTGGTCTCGGCATGGCTCGGTTTTTAGGTGTAGTGTAAACGGGCCTCTTGACTCACCCTGGTTCTTCCAGCTGCTCCTTTCGCCTCCGCTGCTGTGGGCTGCTCAAGCTCCCTGCCAGAATAACATCTGCCAGCCCTCCCGTCACTCAGCCACCTACTACCATCAGTGAGCTCACGGCCACAGAACTCCTTCCCCACTCATCCTCCCCGGATAGGTCTTCTCAACTAAGCATCCCTGACGTTCCGACCTCGCTCTTCGTTCTCGTTGTGTGCAATCCCTCCGTTCCTGAGCCTTTAATAAACATCTTAAAACTGTTTCTGAATCCGATTATGTCTGCATGTGGGCCAAACACCTTAAAACCATGACACAGTATCTTTTTTAATTTGTTTTTAAATCAACAGATCTTACAGTATTCTGCCCTGAATCTAGCTATTGAATGTGAACCTAAAATCACAGTTAATTATACATTTAAGATAAGATATAAGATAAGATAGACTTTATTGATCTCACAGTGGAGAAATTCACTAGTCACATCAGCTCAATAATCAAAAGAAGGTGCCAAAAGGAGTAAAAGGTGCATAAGGTATATACAGTGTGTCCACATATATACAGTGTATTGAAAAAAATTAAAATAAAAAAAGTAAATAAAGCAAAGATTTAAGATGACTTATGTACATTCAACGTGAGTTATACACATCTTGATTTGACGTTGTACATTAAAGTGGTACCAGGTAAATAACAACAGTGTGGTAGTGAGAAAACTATCACAGCTGAAGTCACTTATTTACAGGATTATTGCACAGGTTATTGCACAGGGTGTTAAATAATGATTGCACATTAGTTATTGCACAAGTTATTACAGTTATAGTGCAGCATTGTAAAGTCTGATAGCAGCAGGGATGAATGGCCTGCGGTAGCGCTCCTTTTTACAGACAAGGTGTCTAAGTCTGTCACTAAAGGAGCTGCTCAGCTCCTCTACAGTCTGGGGCAGGGGGTGGAAGATGTTGTCCATGATGGATGTAAGCTTGGACAACACCCTCCTCTCAGCCACTTCCTCCACAGAGTCCAGAGTGCAGCCCAGGACAGAAGTGGCCCTTCTCACCAGCTTATTCAGTCTCTTTCTGTCCTGCTCTCCGCTGCCTGGGGCCCAGCAGAGCTCAGCACATCCCTCCTTCCGTGCACACAGCGGCGGTGTCCACGGAAGGAGGGATGTAAACACAGAGCACGTCACGTGTCCAAACTCTCGCGGAAGATAGTGTGGTCTCATGCTCACCGCGAGTAACTCTACCTCCGAGCAGCATATCTCCTCCTTCACGTGAACATGAGCCGCGTTACACCATCTCTCACTCACAAACACCGCCGGCCCCCCTCCTCTCTTTTTTCCACTCTCCGCCAAAGTCCTGTCTGCGCGGATGAGTTTAAAGCCGTCCAGGGAAACCACTGAGTCCGGGACAAATCCATCTAACCACATCTCCGTGAAGCACATGATACTAGCGTCCCTGTACCTCCTCTGGAAACGGGTTAGTGCCGCAAGCTCCTCTGTCTTGTTGCGGAGAGATTTTACATTTCCCATGACAACCGATGGTAAATAAGTTTTCCTCCGCTTCGTCCTGCCACCCCTGCAGCCTCTCCGTTTCCCCCGTATGTCTGCAGGGTTATCTGATTTCTCAGCGGGGTGGGGAGCCGGGCCGCAGCGCATAGAGTCCCGAAGTCCGAGGAGCTGGTTCCGCGTGTAAACAATGGGACGCCCTGAGTCGCGGACAAAGGGGTCTCCCCTTGCAGCATCAAAAAGTGCCGAAAGTAGCAGAAAATTCCGCACTAAAGTCCCAAAAGTTGGCTTCCTTTGTGCACATTAGTTCGGAATACTAGATACGGTATTCACTAATATAAAAACACTCCATAAAACACTATAAAGAAGAGAAAGTAGGAAAATAGAAGACGGAGCCGAGGTAACAGGCTGCTACGTGCGCAGCGCCATCTTGAAAATGCAAGGGGAGATGATTAAATTTTCAGTTTGGACAGCCTTTTGCCAAAAGAAATATAATTGTCCTTTGAAAACAGTTTTTTTTGTATTTATTCAGATAATCTTAGTCTGACATTAACATTCCTTTAATTATCTGAAACATTTAAGAGTGACAAAATGAGCAAAATTTGAAATTATTTTCACAGCACTGATTAGGGTCTGAGTAGTGTAAGCTCATGTGATTTTGTCCAATGAAAATTAAAAGGGACTGTGTGTGGGCTGTATGGAGCGCTAAAGGACGTCAGTCTAAACAGCTGATTGCGATCACGGGAAAGCGATACAGAAAACTCAAACACAAACTTCCTCTGCATGTCTCGTCTTTGCCAGTGTAATGGAATATACACCGAGCCATGCTTATTCTCATAAAAACAGTAAAACAACTTGAGATCTCAACACCCACTTTCCTCACCATTTAAGTAGGATCACCATTCATCAGTCATTGATTTGCTGCATCTCAACAACTTATGTTCTCAACTTAGTAAACCACATGACTCATTATCATAATGAGGCAGCATTAACTTTTTATATGGTTTCAAAATAAAAAATTAATCATTAATGCTAAAATCTGCTGCTCCTGTTCCACTCTCTGGATAATTCACCCTAACACTGCACATATATTGTTTTAAATGAGTCAGCCGTCTAGGAAGTCCACAAATCACATGTGAGGGTTATTCATTAAGCTGTGCCAGAGTGGAGGTCGTCATGGAGTATGACTGGTGCCAGGTTTCCTCTGCCGATCTTCATATTTAGTGTCAGTATTTTAATCTGTAGTTTAAAATTTCAACAAGCCCCCATCTGGTCTTGCAGACTACAAGTATTTTGTGAAAATATTAAAGCTAACAGTTGGGTGAATTGAGCACTTTTATACTGATTTCAATTTCCCCATGCCAAACAGTACAATAAACTGAATGTGTGAAAAGGGGTTGGGGTTACCATCTGTGGTATAGATGTGTAAAACTCTTCATCTTTTCTGAAACATTTAGAATAACACAGCCGTTCTTTTGAACACATTTATTTAGAGTATGAAGAAGATCTCACGTTAAGAATGAACAGTATTTAACAAAACCACTAGCAAAAACAATTATTTCACCTCTGCTGTCAACGCTTTGTAGAACCGCCTTATGCCAGTAGGATTGTGCTTAATCTTGTCTTGTCAGAGATAACGATCTCTGACGATTCCTCTTTGCACAATCCGTCCAGATTGTCTACAGTCCTGTGTCTTCCTTTTTGCTCTTATCTATTTAGCTCAGGCCAAAGGTTTTCTATAGGATTTAGATGTGAGGACTGAGATGTCTCTTAAAGAAGGTGGATAGTGTGAGTATTTTAAAGACTTCAGGATGCTGTGTAGTTTAAAAAGGTTCATGGGGCCTTTGGAGGACTAACAGGCCCACAATGTCTCAGATCCTCTATCATGTCTGACAGTGTACATGAGGTGCTTTTACACAAATTAATAATTTGTTTGCCACCTCACCCACCTGGAATTTTGGTTGTCAAAAAGCAAAATTTTAGTATTATTTGACCAAAGCACACAGTTCCAGGTAGAGTTGATGTTTGTGACGGTAGAGAAAAAAAACTTTTCTGCTGGCATCACTCCCAACCAGTAGGTCAGCATGTAGATAGCATCTAATAGCTGTTATGATGACCCTACGGTACCACTAGTTGCTGAAGTTCTCTAACGGCAAGTTTGGATGTGTCTTTAATCTTAACATCCTTCTGTCATGACTTTGTTTTCCATGGTGACCCAGAAGAAACACTCACAGAGACAGGTTACAGTTAAGCATGTTTATTGAAATGACTGGGAATAGAGTTATGGAGGTAAACGGAATAATGGACGGCTGGGAAGGCTGTCGTCTCAGACTGTGAAGAAGAGAGAGAATCAGTGAGCACCGGCAACATATAGGCTGGGATGGTGGTGTGAAGAAGCTGATTTACGGATAGTAGTAGAGTGTACAACCAGTGGAGAGCTAGTTGGGCCATGGTGATCAGTGGCAGGCTGAGGTGCAGTTCCAGGCTTGGTAGATGATTCTTTGAGGGAGGGTGAACAGGCCAGGAGTGCAGCTGGATGCCAACAGGTAGAGGAGCTTCACGTCGACCAGAGCTCCATGAAGGCTCAGGCGATTGAGAACTGTTGTGCAGCTGTTGTGCAATCCATTCAAGCCATGAGGCACAATCAGACTGTAAGTTGGAAACAACATGAAACGTGACACTTTTACAGGCATCCGGGGACTGGCCATCACAGCAGAGGGTGCCAACACTGCTATGTACCATATTCCCTAGGATTTATCTCTCTCTTTTTCCGTGGACTGTGAAAGCGACCTCATTGGAGAGATCGGCAAACATGGGCGCAGTCCAGAACTGCGGCTAAATACAGCCTGCTATTACACATCGGAACCTAACCAGTCGACTGCTATGGAAACAGGCTGCGTGCAACCTTTTTCTCAGCTTTTGCCGGAGAAAAACTGATCTGAAGTCTCCCTTTAAACTTTGCAGGCCCTCTAGAGAACGAACACAGCTACCCTGGGAAGGCCATGTTGCGACCCAAGGGGGGTGGGTCGTAGCTACCCGCAGGGGAGCCGAGCGGAGGTCCCCATGTTCACAGCCCGAGCACAGACTGCCAGAGCCCAGTTCACAAACAAGGACCTTTACCCCTTGAGCCAGCCGGCTCTTTGCCCCTGGCCGAAGAGCCAGTTTCACCCTGGAGTAATTCACTGCAGCCGAAAGCCCCGTCGCCAAAGTCGGACAAAGGCAGAGAAATTATAAAAAGACTTGTAGGGGATTAATCACTTAAAGTGCTTTACTTAATGTGTTTTCGCTGTGTTTATAACACTTGGTGGAGCCAATACGCTGGCACCACAAGCATTTTTTAAACAAAGCTTTGCTGATGTGGTTTGCGTGTGTTTTACGAATATAGCAAATATTATTTCCATAAGGGTTTTATACATCGATGGGATATTAATGTTTGTGTTTTCCGGTTTGCTCATTATGACCAAATAGAGCTTAAAAGTCTTTGTAAATTAGCACCGAATGTCCGTTAGCATAGTGCTATTAGCCTTCCGAGTAACATTAGTGCTAACACTAAACATGACTATGGTTTGTTTTAAACATAATGCTTGTTTTCATTTCGCTCTGTCATCGTTCCGACAGTGCTATGAGCATTACTACAGCATCAATTGGGAACATTAATGACAATTTAATGGTGTTTGTGTAACATTGGGATTAAACCCAAGTTAATGTAAACAATGACCACTGTCTGCTTCAGGTGGCTGTTCGGGTTGTTGCTCACACTCTGACCCCGACTCCGGCATTGGAATCAGGTGGCAACGATTCCGCCGCAGTGTCCCTTGTGGTCCCATGACCAGGTATGATCGTGGACTGCTGTGTACGGATGTCACTTTACCTTGTTCCGCTGCATCAGTAATCCAGACGTTGTCTCCAGGTGACAGCTTACCCAGATCTCGTGCCCTGTGTCTGCTGTTAAAGCATTGCACATCTGCCCATCTTTTCTCCCTCTCTGTCTGCCGAAGCACTTGACGGTCTGGAAGCGCCGGTTGCAACCTCTCTGGCAGGATAGGCAGTGTGGTGCGCAGGCGTCGTCCCATGAGCAATTCGGCAGGGCTGTAACTGTTACTCAGGGGCGTCGCTCTGTATGCTAGCAGTGCTCGATAGGGGTCACTGGCCTTCTTAAGCAAGTTTTTGACTGTTTGAATGGCACGTTCGGCCTCGCCGTTGCTCTGTGGATATTTTGGACTGCTCGTTATGTGCTCAAAGCAGTAGTCCGTTGCAAATGCTTTCATCTCATGTCCCCGGAACTGTGGGCCATTGTCACTTATAAAGGTCTCTGGGATACCGTGGCGTGCGAACATTGACTTGAGATGAACAATAACATCCATAGATCTTGTAGGGCTGAGCTGGGCTATCTCTATGTATCGAGAGAAGTAGTCAACCACTAAAAGATAAGTCTTTTCTCTCAACATGAAAAGGTCTTCACCTAGTTTTTGCCAAGGCCTATCTGGAAGTTTGGTTGGCATCAGGGGCTCTTTTGGGTTAACTCTCTCCTTGATGCATTCCCTGCAATTAAGTACTAGCTCCCTAATCTGATTACTCAGGCCAGGTCACCATACCGTCTGACTAGCCCTCTCCCTGCATTTCACTACCCCCTGATGGCCTTCATGTACTTTCTCGAGCACATAATTTCTCATGTCAGCGGGTATGACTAACCTTGAGCCATGCAGGAGTAGTCCATTATGTATGCTCAGGGCTGCCCTCTCGTGTCAGTAGTATTTGACAGGTCCCTGTAGCTGGTTTCTGTCTGGCCAGCCGTCCATACAATATCTCATGACCTGTGCACAGACGCTATCGTCACGTAGCCATTCATGTAGCTCTGCCAGATATCTATCGCTGGTCGGGATGTTCTCCAGCAAAGACTCCACATAGATATTTGTGTCCTCCGTTAACTCATTATCACTTCTGGTCACTGCATTTTTCAGAGGGGAACGTGAGAGAGTATCAGCTGAAGTGAGGCTTTTCCCAGGTGTGTGAAAGATGGAGTAGGAGTACCTCATTAGGCGCATCCTGAACCTCTGTATCCGTGGAGGCAAAGCATCCAGAGCCTGACCTCCAAGCAGGCTCACCAGAGGTTTATGGTCAGTTTCAAGTTCAAAGTGTAGTCCCAGAATGAAATCGCTAAATATTTCACAGGCCCATGTCAAAGCTAGCGCTTCTTTCTCTAGCTGGGCGTATCGCTGTTCTGTTTCAGTCAGCGACCTGGAAGCATACGCGACTGGTAACCACGTCTCTGCCTTCTTTTGCAGCAACACTGCCCCTAGCCCATAGGATGAGGCATCTGCTGATATCTTGAGTGGACTGTTGGGATTGTACAATTGGAGAACTGGCGCAGAGGTGAGCTCGAGTTTGAGACTGCAGAACGCCTTCTGCTGGTCGTGACCCCAGCACCACATGTTCTTCTTAGACAGGAGTTCTCTTAGAGGTTTGTCCTTCTCAGACAGGTTAGGGATGATCTTCCCAAGCTGGTTCACGATTCCAAGGAAGCTCCTCAGCTCACTTATGTTCGTTGGCTCTCTCATGTCCTGTACCGCTTTTGTTTTTTCAGGGTCAGGTTTCACCCCGTCCGCTGAGATGATGTGCCCTAAAAACTTCACTTCTCGTTTCCCAAACTCGCACTTTGACATGTTGAGTGTGACACCCGCCTTTTCTGCTCGCTCCAGCACTGCATGAACTCTAGCGTCGTGTTGATCCATCGTAGCTCCCCAGATGAGGATGTCGTCCACATGGCAGACTACACCCTCCAAGCCTGCTGTGACTTCTGATGTCATCCTATTCTGGAAATGCTCGGGGGCGGAGCTTATTCCGAAGGGTAGCCTGTTAAAGTGGTAACACCCAAATGGCGTAATAAAGGTGGTATAACGAGCTGATTCTTTGGCCAGTGGTATCTGCCAAAAGCCCATATTTGCGTCGAGCTTTGAGAAGTACCGGGCCCCTGTGAGCATGCCTAGGGTGTGTTCAACAGACGGCAAAATGAACTTTTCCCTGCACACCGACTGGTTCAAAGGTGTCAGGTCCACACAGATTCGGACTTCGTCTTTATTCTTTTTTGGTGAGAGTGAGTTCCCGGTCGAGCTGCATTCTCTCTGACAGTTTCGAATCTTTAAGTCCAACCACCAAACGGTCTCGCAAAAGTTCATCATGCAGTTCGCCATACTCACAGCTCTCCGCTAGAGCATAAAGTGCCGTGAGGAATACATCCACTGTTTCTGAAGGCTGCTGCACTCTTTTATTAAACTTGGCCCTTTCATAAATCACATTTTTCTTTGGGACGAAATATTTATCGAATCCTTTCTTTACTGCACTGTATTGCTGACGCTGCTCATTAGTTAGTTCTAACCCGCGTAGCACGTCGTCGGCCTCATCACCCATGCAGTAGACTAATGTGTTAACTTGATTTGCCTCGGAGGAATTGTTCAAATTACTTGCCAGTCAGAAACGCTCGAACTGCCGAATCCATTTTTCCCATTCGTGTGGTTTAGCAAAGTCAAAGGCTTCCGGAGGCTTGATAGTAAACGTCGCAGTTGGGATAGCGTTAGCAACTCTCTCCCCACCGGGCACAGCAGGTGCTTGTTGTCCGCCTTCCATGCTTAACGTTAACTTTTCTTTTCTTCTTTCTCCTTCGTCGTCACTTAGGGGATCTTGACATAGCACACTGTCCCTTGACCGCTGCTTAATGTCCGCGCTCCTGACACCATGTTGTGTTGTTCAATAAAACAAGCGTGACGACTCGGTGTTCATTTTGTAAACTTCTTTTACTGCTCCATCCTGCATTGCCTTACAACTCTACACTAGAGTCTCCCTCTAGTGTCCAGGCGGCATATTGCCCGTGAACTCATCAGGTTCAAACCATAACCATATTACATTACACCACACTGGTGTACAAATCATAAACAAGAGAAGACCCCGTCATTAAAGTAGCCGCATTCTTTATTTTTTACAAAAACCGAACAGGGAATAGAACAAAGAACACATAACAAAGCCAAGGCATACTTTGTTAAAATGCATTTATTAAGTACAAAATACACAAATACATATGCAAATCAAATAAATTATAAAAAAAACCTGAAGAATATTCGAAATAAAATACGTTTCTATACTCCTAAACGTGTTTATAGCTGTTTTTTTTATGTACTTTAAGAAACGGTGTATATATTTTTATTTCCCTATCCACAACTGGGAAACATTTTTACTATTAAAAAAAATAAAAAATATATATTTTTATATATTTCTGTGTTTATTTGTAGAATATGCAATATTTACGCAAATACAAAGCTATACAAAAAGAAACCCCCGCCCCAAAAAAAGACAAAAGAATAAAAAAGTAAGAAAAACGAAATATTGCCTACCGGAAGTTATTCTGTTCACGCGTGCGCAAATGAGCTGATGGAACGGATCGTGCTACCGGTACGGATCGGGTAGTGATAGGGTTAACCCTAAATTACCAATTTGAGTCTTAATCATTTCCGGGAGATATAATCACACTAAGGAAAATCAAGTGTCTTAAAGGTTATTGATTTTTACTGAGCAAATCCTACTTTAGACTTAGACTTAGACTTTCTTTATTGTCATTTTGTATACACAGAGTGCATACAGAATGAAATTTCGTTTTCACACAGCTCAGAAAGATTGCAGTAACTCTACAGGATACCTTGCGGTTTAAATGTTATTTCCTCAAATAATGTTTTATATTACTCAGATTTGCATTGTGAATGGGTTGAAACACATATCAAATGTTGTTCTAAATTAGTCAAGCTAATTCCATTCATTCCATATTCTTTAAGATGAACTTTGGTTCTCTAACCTAGATCTGCAGTGAACCAGGATTCACTGAATCATTCTGATGGTTTTTTCCAACTATTGTATTTGTCCTTTTGTTTCTTTTGTGTGTACATAATTCCTTAGTTTCTTTAATCTTACTTTTGCTTAGTAGTTTAGTTAAGTTTCACTGGCTTAGTAGAGACGATTTGTTGATTGAAATATAGTGATAATTCAGATAAACAGCTTTCTATAGTAGTGTTCTCTGGATGTTTATTCATTTCTGTTAATAAATTCTTGAACTTGAAGAGAAGTTGTCACTCCTTTATTGTGACAACTTCTCTTCAATATGTGTGCAGAGTTTGCTGTTAAAAGAATGCCAGTCCTCAAATCACCCTTTCAACTATTGTCCTGATATCAGCTGTTTGGACTGATATTTACTGGACAATACCTAACAGACCGAGAGTTATTTATTAAACATTAAATAACTGAAAACATGCGTAATGGCACAACACAGCGGACTGGAGCGATGACGACCACAGAGAGATCAGACTGGATGAAGAGGTGCAAGACAGGATCGCTCAGGTTTCTGACACCTTCCATCTCCGGCCACCTCAAATGCACCTCGTAATCAGTTGTTGATGGAACACACCTTCTAGTGACAGGTAAGAACAACCACACCACAACTTCCCTGGACCACATACCTGATGCCTGCTCATTGTATGTGGTGACAAGATGAAAAGATGACCTCTCTGTCAGGTCATATTTATACACCACATAAACCAAAAGTCATATATAACTAAACAGAACATCCTATAAACTCTTATCACAAAACAGATTTTAGAATTTCTTCAGTTAAATTTATTTTTAAATAATTGTCCTAGGGATCACTCTCAAATGGATATGAGTTTAATGGATAAAAAAAAACTTTTATGTAAGTCCCATGTTGAAAATTTGCCAAATCAAATTAAAACTGGGATTTATGGAGGGAAATAGTGTTCCAGTCTCTTTCTTGCCTCATATTGACTATGGTGACAATTTTTTACAGATGATGTTTATTATTGAGGGTCATCAACTAGCAGGCCACCATTGCATTTTAGATTTTCTGATTTACTGGGCATGGCAGGAATCTGAAGAGGAAGAAACCCTTTCCCTTCCTGCTGCTTTCAAGAATAGGAGGTGTGGCAGTCTCTCTCAAATAAACTGCAACACACACACACGCACGCGCGCATAAACACACGACCATCTTTGTTTAATGTACATAGTGAGGACCATGCCTCGTCTTTCATTGACTTCCATTCATCTTCAAACTTTTCTATGGCCTAACCCTTACCCTAACCACTATGGGTTTATTCCGAACCCAAACCTAAAACTATTTGACGCGATATTGTTAAACCTAACCCCTACCCCAGAATAAAAGTGAGGACTGGCAAAAGGTACTCACTTTACATCAAAGTCCTCACTTTACTAACAAAATTACCAAAACACGTTCTCACTCAGTTGCAAGTAAACTAACCCACACACGCATCCTTGTTTAAAATACATAGTGAGGATCGGGCCTTGACTTCTATAGACTTCCATTCTTCTTCAAGCCTTTCTATGGCCTAATCCTAACCTAAACGTAATTTACAACTCAGTGCTAAACCTAACCGCTAGCCCTCACTTTACTAGTAGAACAAGCTAAAAATGTTCTCACTCAGCTTCAAGTACAAGAACACACACAAGCATGTTTGTTCTGTGATTCCGAGGGTGCTAATGCTGAGAGAGACGGCCTAAGCTTAACCTGAAAACTTTCAGTCTCTGTAACAGAGAGGAATTAATTTCAGCATATGTGTATAAACTGTACCAACTTGTACAGCACTTTATGTGCACATTTGTACTTTTTGTACAGGCATTTTAACTAGCACCTGCACTTCAAAAGCTGGGATAGTTTTCCACAAAAGGCCAAAAAGTATTTGACTTCTCATAGAGCTTTTGTTACACTTTTTCATAGATAACGCAGCCTTGTGTTGCTTGCTCTGTACGGCGCCTTCACATGGAATTGATTGGTAGCCGCCCGTGTAAAGGAAAAGAGGAGGTAACGCATAAGAAACAATGGGCTACTGTTTGATTAGACTGAGCAAAGACTGTTTATGTAATGTATTCTGATACAACTGCAGGAGTTCCAATATGATCTGTTAATAATGTGCTTCCTTACCTTTGGCATGTTCTCCAAAATGTTTCCAGATCCCGGAGAAAGGGCTTTCCTAGGATCTGAACAATATTGAATTGAATTGCTTTATGTGTCCCCCATGGGGGAAATTTTGTTTCAGTACAGCCCATCAAGAGAAAGACAGACATGGGTAGACAGGAGACTGCAGCCGCTGCCTTACCAGGCGGCACCTTCTAGCAGAGTGAGAAAGGAATACATTTGGATGGTTGGGGGAAAAAAACCATCTGAAGAAGAAAAGCCCTAACATACAGACAACATTATAAGCAGCGGCATTCCAGGTGGGAGGGTTTTCAGGGGGCATCCAAGTCCAATACCCCAAGTGTACACGTGCATCCAGGTTCTTGTCCCAGGGGGAAAAAACAAACAGGCACAGCAAGTGTGGTGAGGCACAGAGGAGGAACCATCTGTCAAACTCCTAGTTTGTTGATCACACAACAGTCATCATCGTTCTCCTCTGGGACAGTGATGAGTTGGCCTACAGATGACAAGAATGAAGTGTGGACATGCATGTTTGTATGTATATGTGCACCTCATTCCCACTCCAGACATGTACATAATAATAAGCACAATGGTAATACCAGTTACTCCTGCATCCTTTGCACTCTGCTCATCGCACCATTGCATTATTATCTCAATCTGTCTGCTTGTTCTAAATGTGTTTATGAATTTGTGTGTTGTTGTTTTTATCTGTCTGCCACTTTAGCACTTTGAGGTTTGATGTCAAACATAAAGTGCATTACAAAAAAATGTCTTCTTCTTATTATTATTATCATTATGCAGACTGTGGTTGACCTTTATTAGTGCGTTTAAAGTGTTATTGTAAGCACACGGGGAGCATCGTACAACCCAAAGCCAAATTCCTTGTATGTGTACACATGCCTGGCAAACAAACCTGATTCTGATTGTGACAAGTGATGCAACCTCCACTGTTATTAATAACACGCAAAACAAAAGCCAGTTCATTCCAGCGGGGTAGCGCCTCCGTTAAGAGCATGTTTGTTCCTACTTTCCAGTGACAAACTCGTCCCTTTGTGCAGATTATCACCAGAAGTCAGTCAGAGTCTGGTCAACCACTGCAGAACAAACCCTGTGAATCCTACCAACAGTGAAACACACGCGTGTCCTCACAACAGCAGGAGTCCTGCAGCGAGGGCCCCGAGAGGGAGGTCCTCATAGAGGCTATGGAGAGGCAGGTGGGGGGGGGGGGGGGGGGGGGGGGGGGGGGCTGAGCGGAGGACACGCCCACTGTGGGCGTTTCTCCTGGGTTGCGTTACTTATTGAGGCAACTCTGGCTATGAAGGGCGCTTTTCCCTCGGTTTTTCCCCGAGGAAGAAGAGCGGATTGTTTGGACTTCCTCCGCCAGGATTTACCGACAGTCGGACTATCATTAATCCCTCCTAGATCGCCGCTGGTTCCGTCTTTCATCCGTCCCGCAGCAGTCCTGGCAAGTTCTAACTTCATGGTTGTACAGAGGGACGGACTGAAGTGTTGGATTCCGTTCTGCCCCCGGATCCTGCTAACTGGACCTGCTCCCACGGGTAGGTCTCTCCGCGCTCCGGATCATGTTAGTCTGAAGATGTTTGCAGAGCAGTGTGTTCTGACAGCTGCAGCCGGCCCGGTCCGGTCCGGCCGTGGCGGAGCTCTTCTCCCAGTTATCCTCTGTGCCACTACTCTGCTCAGGCGGATGGATCCGATGCACTGTGATGAAGTTCTGATCTGAAGGCGTTTGAGCCTGAAACTGTCCAGATGTTTGGGAAAGCTGCCCCGGACCAACAGATTCAAAGTGCATTAAACATCTGTCACAGTAAACTTCCCGCACTAGAAGTGGAAGAGGGTGTGAGTTATAACCCATTGTCTTACTGATGTATTAATCACCTCTTGTCATAACCATGGTGATGACCTGAGTGTATTTTCTGCCCCTGACGGACCAACAAAAGAGTGCATGGTCCTGAAGTGGAAGGCAAAGGGATGCATGGCTGAAAATATACATATACTTTTAATAAATCAGAATCTGAAAAGTTCAAACGACCTTTTCACTGTAGTTCCAGCTGCAGGTCTTTCAGGGTAGGCTACACCTCTACCCGCTTTTGCTGTCTACAAAGTGACCGCTTGCCCGTTCTTCTCAAAACAGCTCAGGCTCAGTCAGACTGGATGGAGACTGTCTGTAGGCATCAGGTTTTAGGTTCCACCGCAGTCTGGACTTTGATTATGCCATTTGACCACTTGAATATACTTTGCAGCACTGGATGTATGGTTGGCGTTGTCCTGCTGGAAGGCGAAGCTCTGCCAGCATCTTTGTATCAACTCTGACTGTAAATGGCTACTAAAGAAAACAGCTACCACGTGTGTAGCGGCCTCTTGGAATTAACAGCCAGACGCAGGGAAACAGCTACCATGTCCTGGTTGAAAAAAAAGCATCCCTTCAGTATGTTCCTGCCACCATTCTATTTTCCCATGGGCGATGCACAAAAATATAATATAATGTTAAAACTTGTTGGTATTTCTTCTTGAACTGTTATTTATTCCATAAAGGTCAGGTGTGTGGAGTGTGTGACAAAGAGCTCTGAACAGAAAGCCTTCCTCAGCAGTGAATCTCTGCAGCTCCTCCAGAGTTACCATGGGCCTCCTGGCTGCTTCTCTAGTTAATGGTGTTGGTCAGCCTGGCAGCTTAGCCATACGCTGGAAGGCTCTTTCCATTTTTAAATGATGGCTTCAGCCAAGTTATATGAGAGGATTAAAGCTTGGGATCTAAACATTTTTTTTAAACAAACCTCTGAGGCCTTTACAGAACAGCTGGATTTATATTGTTATCGAATCTCACAAAGCTGGACTCTGTTTAGGTGACATTTGAGTTCCCCTGGATTTTTATTCTGGAGTATCAGAGTAAAAGCAGCTAGACCAAAATTTCCATCCCACTTTTGAATTAATTTTTGAAAAATTTGCAAACCCTCTTCCTTCCACTCAGCTGCGCTGCTTTGTGTCGGTCAGCCATGACATACTCTGATGTTTGGGGTTATTCACACAACCTGAAAAAAACTGAAAGGGTGTCATTAGTTTTGTGCAGCTGTATACAAATGTGCAAGCAGTGTGGTAGCGATGCAGTGCTGCTCTTTGCTATTTAACCAGAATTCTTTGATGGTGATTCAGAGAAAATAAAGCTACTAGTGCAGAATTGCAGCAAATGGTTACCCAAAATATTGGTCTGCCAATAAATCTGCCCATTACTTTTGTTATTAAATACAGAAGTAAAGCTGTTTTTCTAAGGCTATCGTATTTCAGGATGTGAAATCATCACTCTTCATGCTGAACTGCAATATGTGGAGTTTGTGTGATACAGGTGAGTCATTTCTCCACTCTGCCCTCTAGCATTCTGGGAATAAAGCAGGGCAAACCTGAGAGACTTCACGTTTGCCTTACTTGACTTGCTCTCTGCTCTGCGATGGTTTAAACAAAGTCCCTGGAAGGTTTGCAGCCTCCTGCCTCACTTCCTGTTTGGCACTTGCTCTGTATATGTTCCAGCCCGGGTGGATGAGAGCAGTAAGCAGTTGGTATGTTAGTATGAAAACTATGTGGAGCTGCCAGCCGGCTGCAGAATCTGGTGTGTAGGTGAGGACACAGAGTGTGACCGGCTCAGAGTGTCAGACCAGGATGGAGACTAAAAAGGACCTAGATCTGCAGACTAGGTGAAGCAGAAGAGTGGTGTTTATCAGCATCGTTGCCTCTGATTAACATGCAGGTTGTTGGTGCACTGTGCAGCCAGGCAAGTTCTTTTCAGCTCGCTTGCTTTGTGTCACTGATGCTCTTTTCATGTGTTTGTCTGGAGAGTTGGAGCAGCTCCACACAGAAAGGCCTCGGCCCGGCCCAGATTTAAATCCAGGACCTTCTGGCTGTGAGGCAGCAGCACAGCCAGGCAGAAAATAGAAATTTGGTTTTGACAAAGTGTTAATACGCCGTCTGACTGCAATATGGTGGAACTTTACGAGAAAAGCTTCCCTTAAACAAGAAATATGGTGCCGTTATACTAAATCCCATGATAAGATGGTATCTCAAGATGTTGGTGGTCTCAACTTGTTTTAGAAGATAAAGTAAAATACATTTAAGTTGAAAAGCCCAGATACTGGATTTGGCAGCCACTGGATTTATTTGGTTAATCAAAGTATGAAGAAGTCTGCCCATGTGTTATTGCTGAACAGCTGGACATGTTTGACGACTTTGTAGAAAACAACTGCGCAACCTAGATTTAAACGTGTTGTATGAAGTGGACAAACCACTGCCAGGTTTTTGTGGTGTTGTAAAATGACACCAGAACAAAGACTTTGAAACTATGTCAAGTCAAATTGGTTAATGTGTGCAGGTTAGGGCCTGATGATAATTCAATAATAATTCAATATATATATATCTATATATAGATAGATAGATAGATCAATAGACATGTGGTACGATAGAAAAAAAGAATCAAACAACAGTTTTCCTTCCATTTGCATTCTAGCCTATCATGTAGGTTAATACTAAAGTCATTACATCCTCCCAACCAATCACAAATGTAGACCCAGGAACGCTCCGTCACCAAACTCCGCCCCCTTCAAAGAGTTCAGAGAGCACGTGCTCTTTTTTCTGTTTTAAAAGCTTGCAGTTTTGGTGAAAAGTTTGTTGAATAAAGGGCTGAGTTTGAATTAAGCTTTTGCGCTTTTTAAATCCAAAAATAGGTCATTAAGCAACAGCATAAAATAGCCAGAACTGCACTTTTTTAATAATTATAGATATTGACCAATATGATTTGCATTTTATGCCCTAGGGCAGGTATAAATCTGTTCGTGTGTGCAGGTATCTGCTGTGTACAGCCGTCTGTAGATCATCCCACATGCCTTTGGACTCAGGTTCTGGGCCCTGCCTGGACCACTCTAATCTTGTTTCCGTGGAGCCATTCTGTGGATGTGGATTTGTACTTTGGGCCATTGTGCTCTTGCAGGAAGAAGTTACTCTTCATCATTAGCATTCTAGCTGAAGCCGGAACGTTTTGTGCCAGCGTTGAGCGGTATTTAGACTTTTTCGTAATCCCCTCCACACATCACACCGGTTTTATCCTCGCTACACTGGCTACCAGTCAAATTCAGAATAGATTTTAAAATTTGAATCTTGACTTTTAGAGCTGTTTATGGCCCCCAAATACATCACAGAAATGTTGATTAATTCTCCTTCTGGCCGCACTCTTTGGTACTCAGCCCAGATCCCCCTGACGGTCTCTAAGACCCGGTTTAAAATCTCAGAGTGACCTGCCCTTTCAGGCAGCAGTTCAATGCCTCGCTCCTTTCTTTCCATGTAACCAACTCTGTTGATTCCTTTAATAAGTAGTTTTATTCAAACAAGCTTTTAGTTAAATGTTCTATTTATTGTTTTCATTAGCTCTGTTGTTACTTTCTTTTTTATATTAAGCCTTCTCTTGGATCTATTTTACTTGTAAATCACTTTGTGTTTTTTATCGATGAAAGGTGATATAGAAACAAAGTTACACATAGATTAAGGCCCCCATTAAGAATAAAGGGACCAAAACATGACACGGCCACTACCGGGATTCACTGGTGTTTTCTTAGCGATGTAAACTGTTACTTGTTAATCAAATTCCAATGGATGATGTTGCTTTATGATGACTTTTATTTGAAATAATTGTATTTACCTTTTTCTTTTACTTTTTCCATAGACGATTGAAGAATGTAAGTTGTTGAGGTTGTTGACGACGTTAAAGTTGGAAATAAGGATCAAATAGTGAATCACTTTCTTGGTTTTTTACACTACAAACATCTTTGGACTTTGTTATATCCACTTTATGTAGCTTGTGGGAATTTTTCAATGCTTTATGCGGCTAATCATAAAGTTTGAAAGCAGCTGTTCTGATGGTTTGGACATATCATTCTTGGACACGTTTTCGGACGTCGCCAGACAAACTTAAAGTAATATTTTGCGATCGGAGATGTTCATTCAACATTTGCACCTTTCCTCATATTTCATTATGGTAACACATAACAACAAAAAGATCCTTGCTTATCTCCACGGCCTGCATGTCTGCTCCTCTGGGACCTCCGTTGCTCTCAAGATCTCCGAGCATCTCTGTCCTCTGCTTGCATAGATGCAGTGTGTGCTCTATAAACAGCTCCAGCTGTCGGTTGGATACACGAGGTTGTATTTTATCGTATAGTCGCTGAAATCCTGCGACTGCCTGGGAAGGCAGCTGCTGCGTCGCCGGATCACGTGTGAATCTTCTGTATAAAACAACAAAGACTCAGCAGCAATTAAACAGGCGCCTGTATGTGTGTGTTCTGTGTATTAATCATGTCTGCATAAAGCTGGCACCATCCGCTGCTCTGCCCCGCCGACTCCTCCCTCAACCACATGCGTGTGCTCTGCATGCACATAGCGGCGTGTTGAGCTCCAAGCTGAGGGACAGACGCTGTAATGAGACACTTGGGCGAGGGCGGCCAAACAGTCCTCGTTTTGTTTATGAGCCTCATAAGATGATGAATGTCATTTACTGTCTCCTTCTACAGCCTCAGTGTTCAGGACGTTCATGGGGCAAACCGATCTCTCTTTGCTTTCTGTTTGTTTCCTGCTGTGATTTCTTCATTTTTGCACAAACTTTGCAGCATGTGTAGTCGAGCAGTGAATTACCAGAAGAATATCCTGTGAACAAGGGATAACGAGAAACAATACAGGTGAACATAGAGCCTAGCGATATGTCATCAGGTCATGTTAGAATATGTGGCTGATGGCCAAACTGATGCTCCTATACTGCTGCACCACTGCTAAACCAACCAGCCTAAAGCCTGGAGTAGTGTTTGATCTACTTCCACAGTTCATAGTTGGAAGAATTGTTTTGCTGATTGTTGGAATATTTGTGTGCACAATTGTGAAGATTTTTTTCATACAGTGGCTCTAGATATTCTTCATACCCCTGTTAAAACTGTCTCCTCTCATCTGCTGTGCAATGCTTGACACCACTGCATCAGATTGCTTTGCTTCGCACTTGCATCTGCTGACCCCTCCCTGTGATTTAACATGGTCTACCACATGGCAGCTAGATTTAGTGTTGTCAAAATGATTCATATGTTGCATTTACTCGATTAAAACAAATATTATTTGAAGATAATGGCATTAAATATTTTTTCTAGCATGAGTATGGAGTTTCAAACGTTAGTACAACTCTGGCCGAGTTCCTGTCAATTTCCTCTTCGTTATAGTAATAATAACAATAAAAAGTTGGATAAAGACCATTACTTTTGGGGAAAAAGAACGTAAATATGTTCATTTACGTTTTATGAAGAAATGGCAAGTGGACAACGATTTACACCGTTCTCAGTAATCAGCTTCTGCAGACGTTTCTGTGTGGCAGACGGACTTTGCTCCAAAGACATGACTGTGACTCACTCCGGCATGTGATCTCAACTCTGAATTGGCAGCTGCGATCACGGCCCTCAGGATAAGCTGTAAACGGATCATGTCAAATAAAATAAAATGAAAGAACAAATCCAAATAGTTGGTTATGAGCCGTGTTTGTCTGAGGATAAACTGGTGAACAAAAATGAATTCAGAAGCTTGTCCAGCTCAACAACCCACACCCACCACTAGCTCACGCTGATCCCAGGACACACACCAGGTAACACACACACACCAGTGAAAAACGTAGGTGATAGCTGGAGATGTGAGAAACTTGGAGAAACATGATGTTGAAAAACAAAATGGGCATTTCTCTAAAACTGACACAAAGACAAGATGGAAACCGACCAGAAAGGCTGCCAAGAGGTTGACACCAAGCCCATAAGAGTCTGCTGTATTCATGAAGAAATTTCTCACAAAGGAAACATCCAAGCTTGGCTAACATCTCCAAAAACCGTAATGGGAATCCTGTTGTGGTTTGATGGAACCAAACCGGAACTTTTGGCCACAACTCCAAGAGAAAGGTGGGTCATGAGAGCAGTAACAGTTCCAAATACCAGTAAGTCTGGAGCCAGAACCTCCAGGTGTCTGCTGGAAAGATGAAGATTCACATCGAGTACAAACATACGTTGAAATCAACAAAAGAAGGATTTATTGAGAAGGAAAATACCTTTTGGAATGGCCAGAGTCCAGAACTAAATCTTACTGGACCCCTGTGTTGTCCCCTGAAGACGCGACCTCGCCATCTGGTAGGTCTCTTGAATCTTTGCAAGACGGAGATGGCAGATATGACTAAGTCAAGGAGCGGGATGCTGTTGGACTCTAGCCAAAGGAAACTGAATGTTGAAATTGAATAAAAAGTAACAAAGTATTCTTTTTATGTCCGCATACCTGCACATCTAAATCAGCTCTACCCCACGGGACACTGAAGAAAAAAGAAAATGTGCCTTTGAGACAAAGATTAGATTCTGATCTGGGCGTCCCTCCACTTCAGCATTATTATTTTTTTATCAAAATTGTCAGTGGTGGGCAGAGCGGATGACAGAGCTGTAAAAGTAGGAAAACCGCTACAGCTTAATGTGAATTCAATTTCAGCTTGCTTTTATTTTTGTTAAGATTTTATTAATCCGAGTCACTGCTTCCTGGACAGAGCTGGCTCCTTCTCTCCTTATTCCATGTTGGAGCAAGTTCAACCCTTTGAGTGCACAGTACAGCCTGGGCCTTTTCAACTTGAGGTTACAGTGGCATTATTACCAACAGTGTTCCAGGACGGTAATAGAGTATAAATTAAGTACTGACATAAAATGCCGCAGCCTCTGTAATGGCCTTGTCTACGTTGATTTTTAGCATGGATCTCAGTATGTTCAGTATGGTGTAGGACCTCTTAAAACAAGAAGTCTAATTTAATAAAGGATCCTGGAATAGCAGGCGGAATAATTTTATTCCAACAAATCTGTTGCACCCGTTTAGGAGATTAGATCATCCTGAAGACCCATGTATGTTCTTTGTGAAAAAGATTCATCTCTACCCATGTTTGTACATGTCTAAGGAGATGACAGAACTTAAGGATGCCCGGCAGCTTGTAGGGGCTTGTAGATCTCTCTGCCAAGCAATAAATGTCAGTGCTGTCTTTCTGGAAAATGAACATAAAAGTCTAAAATGTAGCTGGCTAGAAAGTTCAGTTTTGTTCTAATTTGACTAGAGCACCTTCTTCCTCATCTTTGCTGTGTTTGTTCCCAATGTAGTTTGTGTCCCAGTGAACACAGGGATTTCTTTCTTTCAAAAAGGCCAGATTTTTGGAGCACAAAGCAGTCTTCAGAAGAGCTGACTGACATTTTTAAAGCTTGGGCTGTTGTTTTCTAACCTAGCTCTGCTTTAAACTTCTCCACAGCTTCCTCCCTGACCTGACTGCTGTGTTCCTGGGGCTTCATGATGCTGCTTGTTCACTAATAACATGAAAAATTAATATTTCCCTTTATAGCCCCACAGAGGGGAGATTTGTCTTCATGTTTAAACCATCCCTTGGGGAGCAGCGTGCTGCCAACACAGTGGGACACGGGGAGCAATCTGCAGTCGAGGGTCTTGCTCTGGTACCCAAAGTGACCGACTGAGTATTGAACCGGTAACTTTTGCGGCTTCTCCAAGACGCAAACGCCCAGCCCCCTAACCACTATGACACGCCTCCCACATGTTGTCTAACAAACCATAGAGGCCAGGAACAGAACTGCTTCATTTACACGGCTTAAACCGCACTCCATCCACAAATCAGAGGACCTGTGACGATAACTGGCTGCAGCAGATGGTATTTGGGTATCTGATGGCAGTAAACACAAATACATACTACACTTTATATTTTTATTTGCATAAAAACATTGAGAACAAAGACAATATTCCTTCCACTTCACCATTGCACACTACTTTGTTTCGGTCTGTCACACAAAATCCCAATAACATATTTTGAAGTCTATGGTTATAATGTCAAAATGTGAAAAAGTTAAATGGGTATTAATAGTTTTCCAAGCCACTGTAAGGCAAGAAAAGAGTCGGTGCCTTGAGGTGCTTGACAACTATGAGAGCACACAGTTAGTTTCCATGGGGTTCCTTTGATGGACAGAGAGCCTCCAGATGGATACTGCATAGCTGGAACAATTTGAGAGGTATATTTACAATTCCAACAAATAACTGAACAGAGAACAATGGTATGATAAAGCATTGTACTGCATTGCTGTCATCTTGTTTTGTTGTTATTATGCTGCTTGATTTGTTCAGTGCTCTGAAAGGTGCTTTTAAATAAAAAGTATCGTCGTCATCATCATCATCATCATGATCATTATTATTATTATTATTATTATTATTATTATTATTATTATTATTATTATTATTATTATATACTGGTCGTTGCCAGGACAGCAGAATTACCAGGACCAGACTTTAAAGTCAAGATATTATGAAGACAAATAACATTTATAGTAGAAACTGACCCAAAACGGAAAAGAATGAATGGGCCATCGCTGTTGTTCGAGATGGAGGTACTAATTAGTCCAATCAATGCTTAATGGTCAGACCGGGACTGACAGGGTTTGCCTGACATGTACTGTACTGATAACATACAATACTGGGATTGAACCTGAGTTGTTTATGCTCAAAGGTTGAAGTGCAAAGAAAAAACATGGCATTTTACTTTAAAAACAGCTACACATCCTAACAAATTCTGAAGCAAAATGGTGAAAGATCAGCAGATCTCATGATAAATTGGCCATCTGAAAACTTCATACATACCAGGGAACATGTCTTGCAGCCAAAACACTGCTGATCAGGATGTTTGCTTCTCTCTTTAACTCCTGTGCATAGATAATGTTTTTACCAGAGAAGACATTTCACTGCTTCATGGAGACAAACGGGGGAACAGTTTGGTTTTTGCTGTGTTCATGTTGGGGTTCACATTGGTGCAGAGATAGCTTACACTTGACCAGCTGGGCTATAGGGTGGAGAGCTCCAGTGATTCCAGACCTGTCTGGAATCACTCAGAAATGTGTGAGCATCCTGCTTGTTTCTTAAAATAATTATTTAGATACACCTCCGTCACCAAAGGCTGTGTGTTTTACAAGTCAAAGTTGATTTTCATCGTTTTGTGAAATGAAAGGCTGCACTGGCTGGGAGGAAGGAAGAATGTTTGATCTTCTTGTGAGTCTAATTTTATCTTCCCTGTGCTCTCTCTGCAGCATAAAAGTCACAGTGAGTTGATGCATTAGAACACGATGGGTTCCCATCACTGCCTCCTGCTGCCGTGGATCCTGCTGCTGCTGGTGGTTCAGGTTCAGTCCAGGCCAGCCACAGAGGACACAGACACAGGTGGGATCCTTCACTCAGGCGGCTCAGTGTGGTCCTACCGTTTAACGAAGCCTAAGTTCTTCACTAAGCTGTTTGCATTTGTTCTATTTTACGGACACTACAGCTGAAATAGCAATCCCTGTGTATGTGGACCTCTATTTGTTGTATGATGCAGTTTATTTAAGGATTGTGGGGAAACCTCCATGTAAGACTATTCTTTTTAACAAAAACCACCATTTAGTTTGGTTCCTAGTTCCAGGATCATGGTTTTCAGCTTCAGTTTAGTAGACATCCCGGTACACAGGAGGTCCGTATTATTTCACTAAGAGGCTGCTTTGACAATTTTTCACTGTGAACAGACCAGGTTTTTTCTATTTGACAAATAAAAGTTAGTTTCATAATCTGAAACATTTACAGCTGACAAAGATGACCTTGTAACAAAGAAAAAGCTGTTTTTAAATGATTTCATTTATAAAAGGTGTCTAAAGCAACTTGCCCCTCTGTAAAAAAAGAAAAAGAAAAGAAAAGTCTTTTAGACCCAATAAGTGTTATATTTTGTGGTGGAGATGGACGCAAGGAGAACAGGAGTCTTGTATTGAAGATGGAAGATTTAATAATGAAGAATGAAGGAAGAGGAAAAGAACAAACTATAACGAGTGGAACAGTGTGGAACCTTCACAGGAGCAGCTAGCCAGCCAAAATTACTCCAGGGGCCTACTGATGATTCATCCTGGAGGTCACACCCAGAACAACATCTAAAGCTCTACAGACTTACTGCTTCGGTTAAGGTCCATGTTTATGAATCTACAATATGAAAGCGAGACTGTGAAAAATAGCATCCATGGAAGAGTTCCGAGGCTAATATTACCGCTGACCAAAAGGCTCGTCTAACATTTACCAAAACAAATCTGGATGAAGATTTTTGGGGAAATATTCAGTGGACTGACAGAACAAAAGTGGAATTCTGTTAAGGTGTGGATCCAGTTATATATGGTGTTAAACTAACACGGCATTTCAGAAAAAGATTGTAATACAGTCAAACACGATAGCGGTGGTAGTGTGGTGGTATGGCACAGTCCTCTTCAGGACCTGGATGACTTGCAGTGACTGATGAAAAATCCTGAAGGAGAACATCCAGCCATCTGCTGTTGACCGGCGTACTTGGGTTATACAGAAGAGCAATAGTCTTAAGCACAAATCCAATGTGGAGTGCCTCAAAAACTTAAAACGGAGATCGTGGAGTGGCCTAGTCAAAATCTGGACTTAGATCTGATGTAGATGCAGTGGCATGACCTTAAACAGGCTGTTCATGATAAAAATCCACCAGTTTGGCTGAGTTAACACTGTTCTGCTAAAAGCAGTGAGGTAAAGTTTCTCCACAGCAATGAAAAATACGCTTAGCCTATCACTGTAAAGCCTGGGGTGGCAAAACCAGCTGTTAAATCTAAGGGCAATTACTATTTCGCACAAGCCCAAGTTGGTTGGGATAGCTTCTGTCCTTCATAAATGAAATCAACTATTCAAAATGGATTTTTTTATTTACTCAGGTCATCTTTGTCTGATATAATGTTTGCTTAACTCTCTGAAACATTTCAGTGTGTCAAAGAAAAGCAATAGCCAGTTTTCTTCTGCTATTGCTTTTTGACCCACTGAAATATTTCAGAGAATTAAACAAACATTCTATCAGACAACCATAACCAGAGTAAATGGCAAATTCCAGAAACTTTGATTAGAGCTCAGGTTTTCCCCGAGCATCGTAGGTCCTAGAACATCTGAAATGATGTTTACTGCTTGCTATTCCCATGACTGAGTTCCCTGCTATGCTCTGCCTTCTCTATGTAACTGGTGCAGAAATGCATTAAATCAAACTTATCTCCCAACCTTGACAAGTAAACTAAACAGGACTGATTTCTTTCCCATGAACCGTTTGAGTTGTTTTACATGGCTTAAATCTCCTCCATAAAGGCCCCAACCTGACCAACGCTTAGTGTTAGAAAATTACATTTTGCAACACTTAGACTTGGAAAGGGACTCTTTTTCAAAATCACTTCTTCTGCCTACTCCATGGCAGGTACCAGCTACTCAGCTACTTTACAGATCAGCTTTTGTAAATATTTAACTTATCCCTTTAAGATGTGCTTGCAGGAAGAGCAGGAAAAACAAGCCTGAAATGCAGGAAGAGATGGATATTAATGGATGAAATGAAACTGATGAGACAAAACCTGGATCCGCTTCGTACTGTTTGACAAAATAAAATTCTAAAAGAAGGAAATCTTGTCCTCATTTCCTGTTCTCAAATGTAGGACTCACATCATTTCAGCCTTTTCTGATTCACGTTTGTTTGTATTTGGGTTTGACCTGCCCCTCTGCAGACTGAAGACCTGAAATCCGGCCTTAACCTCGTATCACTGTGAACTGCTTTGCTCTCCTCCAGAGGTCCTGCTGTTATTTGTTTTCATGTCTGATCTCAGCTGTGGTCGGAGCGTTTTGGTCTGTGCTGTTATAAAACGCTGTAAACTTTCCAAAGAGTGAATTTCTTTAACAGGATACTGACTTTTTCTAGGTTTGGCTGGTTTTGGCTAAGAGGCATCTGACAATGGTTAAAGGGAACTTTCTTCTTTTTTTCTATTTTTTTATGGTGTAACCATGGTTTGGCTCTGTGGGTGCTGGTTATGGTCTGTATATCCTGTCCAGACACAGTAACACAAGAACACATGCACACTGTCTCAGAAGGTTTTGGGTTTACTGTGGTAGTCAGCTCAGCATAAAGAAAAGCAGCACTTTCAGGCACCATTTACTCTCCTTCCTCAGTCTATTTATTCATGAATATGCATGCGTATATCCTCTGTGTGTGTGTGTGTGTGTGTGTGTGTGTGTGTGTGTGTGTGTGTGTGTGTGTGTGTGTGTGTGTGTGTGTGTGTGTTTTCCTAACCATCTGGGCTCCAGCTGGCTGTCTGTTATACCACTGTTGGGCCTGTAAACTCTTGTTTTTCACTCAGTCAAGAATCCATCAAATGTAGTCTCTCTCCTCCAGTCCCCTTTTTATAAACAAGACCTGCTTCCAATTTCCCAACTCAGTCTGCTTTGCTGTATGCTTACTGAAATCACACCACTTTTCTGCGTCTCCTTCCTGTACTGTCCGATCCCGATGTTGCAGAGGGAAACAGAAGTTCTGGTGATGTCTAGAAAGTGGTCGGATGTGTTCTAAACATAGCTGTACGTTTATGACCATGATCAGTGTTGCTAGAGTCACAACACAAGAATGGACAGACTTTCAGATTCAGTGATACTGTACATTACTGTATATGTCAGAGTCTGAGCTTCAATGCAAAAAAGAGGAACGTCTTCTGAAGTCTGAATTTGATTGGAGAGGTCGAGGTTACCCAAAACAGACCAAACTATCCAATATGGCTGATTAGGATGTATAATGATCTAATTACTGAGGCATCATTATGTCTTCACATAAAAGACATGGCTGTAGCTGAAGTAATTACATTATTTTCATTTCTGACTGTCTATAGCCCCTTTCACATTTACAACCTTACCCAGTAATTTACTGGTAATTTACTGGGCCAGTGTCAGTTGTGAATAAAGCCAGAACTGACTTACCTGGTAAAACTGAGTCCGCTGTAGTGTGAATAAAGCCATTACATTCTTGGGTAAGGCACGCATTTGCGTGATTACATAAGGCATTCTTACTCTTCATTTAGCTCTTTCCCTGATGTCTGCTAGTCGCTTCTCTGACTGAGAAATGTACTGAAATTGTATTTCTTCTGTAGTTTTCATAAAGGTACCAACCACTGTAAGAACCACCGGCAGTATTGCCAGATTTTGTGAAGCAAACAAGCAACCAGCCATATAAAAACAAGCCCAAAACAACCGGCAACTCACCACATGTGCATAGATGCAATGTGTAAATGCGAAAATACATGGTATTGTGTATTAATGTTCATTATATATTGTTTTTTCCACTCTCTCACTCACACACACACACACACACACACACACACACACACACACACATAATCCTAATCTAATAATCTAATCCTGAGCTTTCTGCACACACCAACAACAATAAATTCTTCATATTTTTTGCGTGCTGTTTATATCCACGTGCATACAAAAAAAAATTTTATCTTAGAAAAGTGTTTAAAATTTCCAGGGGATACATGTCTTACACTTTGCTTGCAACTGAGGCAGGATCTTAATATCCTTGAAAGAGAACCGTTTTGCAGAGCTTCTTGCATGTACTGACACTGTAACTCTAGGGTACTTAATTTGGCAATATAATTCAGCCTTAATTTGTCAAATACAGAGACACCAAATTGATAAGCATTAAAGTATGGATTATGGCAGGGATCGTTGCTAACCAAAGTCATACTTACACATTTTAACAGATTTTTGAGCTCATTGTACCACACAAAAATCGGTCAGTAAGCACAACTTTAATCATATATAAGGCACACCGGATTATAAAACGCATCATACATTTTTGGGAACATTTCGGGATTTGAAGTGCGCCTTATAGTCTGAAAAATACGATAATAAAAATTTAATTATAGCAATTTCAAGTAATGAATTAAAAAGTATGTGTAACTCCTTGCTCAGCGATAACGTCCACTAGTCCTGTCCTTCTGCTTGATAACCAATGAAATTGTGCCCATCTCTCATTGCTCTTCAGAGTTTAAATCAGATGCAAACATCATCAAGATATCTTGCAGTTAACTCATATCTTTGTCATCTGCCTGGAAGGATGCATTCAGAGACATTTCTAATGAGATGGTTAAAAACAGTCTCTTACGTCTGGGTGTATGCTGCTTGTGGACTTGCAGCTGTACATAATCCCTCATGTTTTCTAGGGATGGACTTTGGTGATAGAGTGCTTTAACCTGTTTTCATCAGTTCAGTTCTGCTCCCCAGCCTCCATTCCCTGAACAGCTGGGCTGCCTCCTCATAAGTCCGCCATGCAGACCCTCCTCCACAACGAGGTGTCCACCATTCCTCATACTTCATGGAAGACCATCATTGTCTAAACCTGGAACAACCCAGCTTCAAAGCACATGGAGCCAAAATGAAACTTAAACCAAAGGTTGCCATTCTCATAATACCACACACTCTGTCCTCTGGTATTTAGCATGTTGCCACTGTGTCTTGATGTACAAAATATAGAAAAATATATTATTTTCAGCTTGCATGGCTAATAGCAACTAGCCCGGTCACTAAACTTATCAATGAACAAACCCCTGTAGTTTTCCAGCTTTCAACTCAATGTTACGTTGGGTTCATCAATAAAATGCTGTTTTAACAAAAAGATGCAGTACCTCTCTAGAAATCTTACTGCAAGATGTTCCTCAATTTTTACCTTTTCTTCTCAAATGCAGCATCATCGTCATCAAGGGCATTTAAAGGAGTATAATTTTACCCTGTTGTGTTCTCTTGAAGAGCTTCACATGCTGCCTTTTATCTGATTTAGGTTTACTTGTATATCATTTGCTTATCTCACATTAAAGAATTACCACTGAAACTCTGTCCTTCCTGTCTGGCTCTCTTCTCCAGACTGGAGGGATGTGTGCATTTGAAGGCTGTTAATGGTCCAGAGTAATGGGGAGGAGGTCTGTGAAGTGGTTGGGGTGTAGCTCTGTGCTGTAGCAATAGTGCAAACTCCAAATGTTTCTGCTCAGGCAGCTAAACTCCAAATGTTTCTGCTCAGGCAGCTGCAGCAAATGGACACTGAGGTCAGACGTGGATCTTCAAGCTGCTGTTGCTTTCTCATTATGCTTTAATAGCCGTTTCTCCTGTTTTTGGTTTAACAAAAAAGTTTTTCTTCATCTCTTTTAAACCAGATGCAGCAAAGTCATCTGAAGACGAAGAAGACGAAGAGTCTTCCTCAGAGGAAAATAAATTGTCCAATGAATTGTCAACAAGCAACGAAAAGCTCCAACGTAATTCTCACAGTACTTTTAGGTTTCCCAAACCTTTGCCTGAAATCAGCTGAGCTGTGAATGCTTGACATTATCATGTTTACATTGTGGTGTCTGCTCGTTAGCACTGGCGCCACAGTGGGTGATGCCAGAGAAGATGGAGAAGCAGCTCCATGCTGTCCCTGCCAGCAGAACTGTCAAGTTCCGGTGTCAAGCGACTGGAAACCCAGTGCCCAGACTGCACTGGTACAAGAATGGGAAGGAGTTCAGGAAAGACCAACGAATCGGAGGGTTTAAGGTCTGTGCTTGACATGTGAGAAGGAAATTTAAACCATGTTTTAAAGAGATCTATTAAATCTTCTTGATCTATCTGCTCTTTGTTTAACAGGTCAGAGACCACTTGGGGACACTGATAATGGAGTCAGTGGTTCCTTCTGATAGAGGGAACTACACCTGTGTGGTGGAGAATGTTCATGGGAGCCTGAAACACACCTTCCTTCTGGATGTAATCGGTACGATATGTTGATGTTCTGAGTCCATCGGAATGGTAAAATAATGCCTGCGTCTATGATCCGAGCATCCTCCTTCTCACACCAACTCACACTCTCACACTACTACATCCAAAATCTTCTGGCCCTCCACTTTTCTCTCTCCACCACATAAATTCAAAGTGGCCTTTCTTTCCAAAAATCTTGGAAAACAACACTACATAAACACTTCCCTACCTAAGCATATTTACTGTATTTTATACTTTGGTGTGGTGTTCTGTGTTCAGTATTTATAAGTGCTGCTGTTGGCCTTCATCTCACGTTCTCACAGTCCAAACTTCTCTGCTGCAGAGCGTTCTCCTCACAGACCCATACTGCAGGCAGGTCTGCCGGCCAATCAGACAGCCGTTGTTGGCAGCGATGTGGAGTTTGTGTGCAAAGTGTTCAGCGATCCGCAGCCTCACATCCAGTGGCTCAAACACATCATGGTCAACGGCAGCAAACAGGGACCGGACGGACATCCCTTTGTCCTGGTTCTTAAGGTACACACAGCAGATTTAGTTTCAACAAATAGAAACTAAGGATATTTCTGTCCTTTGGATGTAGCATGACCAGTAGATTTATAAACTGCCCCGTCTGTTTTGAGGTTATTTAAGCATAGTGCTACATCATTTACCCAAGTCAGATATAGGCTTCTGCCTGCCGGTTTAGTGTTACTGCCCCAAATGGAGACATTTCTTTTGGAAACACCATGCAGTTTCCAATAGAATAGAATCATAAATAAGCGCTCTGCAGAGGAGCTGGACTCATTTTGTGGGACAGAATGAGGGTCGCTGGTATTCAGGAGGATTTCCAAGAACATTCTGCATCCTTCACTTTAAAAGGAAACAGTTGAAACAGTTTGGACAACTGATAAAGATACTTTCTGACTGCCTTTGAAGTGACATGTTTCAGCACTTCTCTTTCAAAAGAGGCTTGGGACAACTTCAGAAGCTGTTAACTTTATGTTACTTTCATAACTGGTTCTCTGAGTCGCATGCATTAGTGGCACACAATGGGAACCCCCTTGGCCGACTTCTTCAGAAGCTCTGATGACTCTCTGCCAGCCATGATTGGCAGGGGACAAGTTTTTCAGTGCCAAAGAGGGTCATGTCCCATTGGGCTTGTCAAAATAATTGATATCTTCATATAATCAATGCAAAGCAATTTCTTATTCAAAGATACTGACCTGCGTCAAAATCAATAAAAACTGACCAATTTACATTTCCCCAAATTGTTACTCTTCTTCTGACTTCTTCTTTGTTCAGAAGAACTTTCCCTATAAGGCAGACGGGCAAGAACAAACGGAATGCTGAGGGATGCCACATGCTAAGCTAACGCTACAAGCTAATGCTATGACACTGATATTTTAGGGCAACATAAAAAGATCAGTGAACCTCCTGGACCTGCAACAAACGTTAAACCTGCAAGACAACATAAGCTACCCCTATGGGTTTAATTATTAGCTTCATGAACACAGAAAGTCTTATGACCGGGTTCTGTAGGTCTGGTGTGGAGTTGTGCTTCCGGTCAGATCTTCAGCTTTTGTTTCAGCTGGCTGATAAATATTGAAGCAACGAAACAAACCAGTCCACCCCGTCGTTATTTGTGTGTTTGGTTATTCAAGGCTAATTTGGCTAATGATAACACAGGTTATGGTGGAGCCAGACTAAAGCTGACAATTGGTGCAAAAAAAGTAGGAAGCTGTAACAGCCTACCCCGCTGCTGCAGTGGAGAACTAAAGAAAACATGCAAAAGTACCTGAAAGGCAGAAATTGTACCAATGCATTGACCAGGTTCTTATTTACACTGTAAAAATATTGTTTGTATGTGCCGGATCCGCACATACAAAACCCAATTTATTTTTGTATAGAATGATTCTTTATTTGTTCCTACTAACATATAATTATATCAGCAGCATATTGTAGGGCAAATGGAAGCACACAGTTGAACACTGAAGATAAACAACTATAATTAAAAATAATAATGGCATGGTACATATTTCCATAAATGTTAACACTTATACCGTCAGCGTTATCTGGTCTACTGTTTGGCCAAACAAGAAGGAAACAATTAAATGATATATTCCTCTAAAGAAGGACTGAACGTTCCCTTACTTATTGGTTTTGCCCTAAATCAGAAAGTTAAATTTGTCATATTGTATTTCCATTTTTTTTCTCTAAACCAAAAATAGCCATGTGTTTTTAAAAAATATTGCACCGGTATTGAAAAGGATTTTAAGTATTGAATATTTTTCTTAGTATCAGTTTTAAGTTTGACATTTTAGTATCAGGAAATTTTACCTTCTGACCCGCTGCCTGCCTATACTGTATAGGGCTGATCATTCAAGAAAGTTACACCCTCTTCTTCGCTGTGAATGAGCAAGGAGGGTTGCGTTGTGAGACACTCACTGATGCTATTGAGAGAACTGGGGTTACAAAAGTAACCTAAAGTTCTTTTTCATAGCATTCGTGTGTCAGAATGGGAATATCCTTACTCTCGGGTTGTGTTTCAGGCCCTTCACCCAAGACCAACTGTGTACGAGGCATGTCACAGACAGCTGCTTGGTGCCACTGATGCCAAGCTGAGCACTGAATGAGCCAGTGATTGAGCTGGCTCATTCATCAAGCTTATAAAGCTGAGCAAAACTATGTGGAGAGGCGTATCGTGTCACGGTGCAGATCTCCTGAATGGATAGCCCTCTAGAGAGCCCGCAAGGGTTCAAGTTCTGGTCAACCGTTTATTGACTAGCTGCAGCAGAAACCAGAACAGGGTTACCTGTGAATAACGTCACCTGATGAGCAAGACGGCGACAGAGCACCTTGGGGGAGAACTGGCTACCATGAGAGCACTCCTTGAGTGACTCGAGGACTTTAAGCTTTAAGTCAAGGCACATCACACCCAACTGATGAGTCTCCCAGCTTGAATTTTTTTTTTACATGCAAGCATGCTCACATTGGTGGGTTTTCGTCTGCTTTCATGTCTGCCTTAATTTTGCTCATGCTGTTTGCAGAAAGGTTTCCTATGAAGCCCCTGCAAAGCTGGTGACAGCTGGATTGGCTAACCTGGTATGGTTTGGTGTTGGGGAGCATTTCAGTGTACCTTTTTGGTTGCTAGCACAATGAGACTGTTAGCTTGTGGGAAATATTGCTATTTCTGACCATATGGCTACTGATGGAGTATTGGTACTTATTGGAAAGACAGTGATGAGTGTTTCTACCATGTGGTTTTCACAGCTAACAGTGCTGTTTTGCAAAAGACTGGAGCTACTTTTCTCATAAAATTCACTGCGTATCCAGAACAAAGTCCCAGCAACCTAGTTCACACTCATCTCTGTGGACAGTGATGCTAAGCTCCAGGAAGACGGTGGGATGAGAGAAAACCAGTTGGAACTGCAGCTCGTAGCGAGAAGAGGTTTTTGAATGTCTCTCCAGAGCCAATCCTATATATAGGCAGGGGGTGGGACATGGCCCCCTTGGCACTGACAGACTTGTCCCCAGCCAATCAAGGTTGGTGGAGTGTAATAGGAGCTTCTGATTAGGTCACGCCGAGGGTGTTTCCATTGTGAGACACGAAACAAATAACATGAAGGAGAGCCAATGCTCATGCTAATTCAACAGCAGTGTGCAGAAGGTGATCTTGAGACCATGGGGCGGATGCATGCCAGTAGGCTGTGATGAGTTACTTTATTGGTGGCAGAGCCGGTTTCTGCTGCATCGCACTGGTCTCATTTTTCTTTCTCTTGGCATCACACGATCGGTTTGTGGAATAATGAGGAGAAAGTGTTGAGCAGTGTAATTTCTTGTGTTACAATGCTTCTGTTCCAATTTAATGAAAACGGTTTGTACTAATTATTTTAGCAGAGTGGAGTTATAATTCCTAACCAAGTTGATACTAAGACGTTACAGCCCTGTTACGGAATAGTGTCATTTAAAGAGCTAACATCCACTTGAGTACCTTTTAAATTTGATGTTTCTATGGCTGTCCTTTAGTATTCAGATCTGAACATTTTGTTTCTAATCTGGCAAACATGGTGGTGATATCCATGTTCCCCCCAGGCCGCAGGTTTGAACACCACAGATAAAGAAATGGAGGTTTTGATTCTGAAGAACGTATCCCTGGATGATGCTGGAGAGTACACCTGCTTAGCGGAGAACTCTATCGGAGTGTCCTACCATTCAGCGTGGCTCACTGTGGTTGATGGTATGTTCAGATGGACTTCAACATACTGTAAGGTAAAAAGCCTTCCTCTTTGTTCACCATGACTTCTCTCACCTCAGAATTACTGCCCTCACCGCTGCCCTCCCAGACATACTTGGAGATCTTCATCTACTGCCTCGGGTTTTTCATCATCATCATTCTCACAGTGTCTGCAGTCATGTGTAGGCTCTGCTGTGCCCAGAAGAAGAGGGACTTTAACAGTCAGCTGGGAGTGCAAAAATTAGCCAAGAGCATTCCTTTGAGGAGACAGGTGAGGCAGGGAGTGAAGACTCATGTCACCACTTCATCGTCTTCCTGATCCTATACAAACACTCTCATATCATCCCCCTTGTATCTCTGCAGGTTTCAGTTAAATCCTCATCCTCCCAACAGTCAGGGATGTGTTTGATGCATCCATCCCGTCTCCCCAGTGCAGCCACCACCATCCTGGCCGGAGTATCAGAATACGAACTTCCTTACGATCCTGTATGGGAACTGCCACGTGAACGGTATGTCTTAACACACTGTCTGGCATGAAGCAAAGTATACACATTGAGAGCCTTCCAAAACTATTCATACTCCTCACACTTTTCAGTTTACTTAAAGTGTTTGCAGTGTACTATATGACATATATAATGTTTCCATGGCGGTGCGCACAGACGCAGCGGCTCGGAGCTCTTCTCGTCTTTAGGTGTTTTTATGGTTTTATTGTTTTGTTAGTATGTCTAGGACCACCTACAGCCGACAGAGTCTTTTTTGTATTGGATTATGGAGCGAACAGTGTGTTACGGAGGACTTTATACACATGCATAATATACTTCCGGACATAGCCCAGAAACAGGGCTTCTCATGTATAGTCTTCCCAACGGTCAGGCGAAGGAGGCGACGAAAGGAGAGGAAGCAAAAGCGAGGATGTCATGTTGGCATCTCGGCACACCTACGGAGAAGACCACAAAAGCTGCCGCTACCCAGCACTTTTCTCTCAAATGTCAGATCCCTCACAAATAAGATGGATGAGCTGAAGCTTCAGCTGGCTGCAAATAGACTTGTATGCGACTGTTGCATTTTGCTGATTACGGAGACCTGGCTCCACTCATCCATTCCGGATACAGCAATTGAGCTTCCAGGATGCACAGCGTATAGATATGACAGGAGCCGTGACTCTGGTAAGAACAGGGGAGGGGGGCTCTGCATCTATGTGATCAACAGCTGGTGCACAAATGCCACGGTTATTGATAGGCACTGCTCAGCAGACCTGGAATTTATCACCGTTAGATGCAGGCCGTTGTACCTTCCCTGTGAGTTTACCATTGTCACGGTGGCTGCTGTATACATTCCACCTGATACCAACGCCAGTACAGCTTTCAGCCACTTGGACCAAGCTTTCAGCCGGCGACAGAACAACCTCCCAGAGGCAATGCGTGTGATTGTGGGGGATTTTAACCATGCAGATTTGAACTAAGTGCTTCCTATATTCCATCAGCACATTAAATGTGCCACTAGGGGAGCAAAGATGCTCGATAAAGCCTACTCCAACATCAAGCATGGACACAGGGCCACTCAGCTGCCACATTTGGGCTCCTCTGATCACATGTTGCTTCTTCTTATTCCAGTGAACAGAACTGTGAAGAAGCGAGCACCCAGACTGTGAAATCTTGGCCGGGTGGTGCCACTCAGCAGTTGCAGGACTGTTTAGCAAGGACAAACTGGGGCATTTTCTGCCACTAGGATGTGGAGGTATTCGCCTCAGTAGTACTGGGCTACATCCAACACTGTGTTAACACCGTCACAGTGGACAGGCACATCTGGGTGTTTCCCAACCAGAAGCCCTGGATGAACAAAGAGGTCAAGGAACCTCTGAGGGAGAGAAACAGCGCTTTCAGGTCTGGAGACAGGGACTCGTACAGATAAAGAGAGGCATCAACAACACTCCTGTGAGGAAATCAACACCTCCCAGAGGCAGTCAGACTTGAGACAGTTATTGTTCAGAGAGCGTTGGGAAGACTCAATGCATGGAAAGCTGTGGGAAACCGACAACATACTGGGATGGGTGATAAAAGACTGTGCGGACCAGCTGGCTCATGTCCTTGTGGATATTAACACCTCGCTGGTCCACGTTGTCGTCCCACGGTACTTTAAGAGCGCAACCATCATACCAGTGCCCAAAAAGTCCACAATTTCATCACTAAATGATTACCACCCCGTAGCACTAGCTCCAATCATGAGATGTTTCAAGAGGATGGGGAAGGACCACATAATCGCCAATCCCAATCCCCCTCCAATTTGCTTACTGCTCCAACCATTCCACAGAGGATTCCATCTTCTCTGTAGTACATCTGAATCAATACCCTCCTGTGTAACTGGCTGCTGGACTTCCCCCAGTCTGTGCAAAAACACCTCCAGCATTATCTCCCTCCAGGGCTGTGTGCTCAGCCCACTGATCTTCACCTTGATGACCCAGGACTGCCATACCAGGTTCAGTGACAACCACATCATAATGTATGTGGACGACACGACAGTGATAGGTCTCATCAGGGACAACAATGAACTGGCCTACAGGGAGGAGGTATAACACCTGGTGGACTGGTGTGACAAAACAACCTGACCCTGAATGTCAATAAAACAAAATAAATTGTGGTTGACTTCAGGAAAAATCACCCAAGTCACACAGTGGAGTGAGGCAGCAGCATCAGCTTTTTAGGGGTGCAGATCACAAACACTTTGATCTGGTCCCTCCACACCTCAGCTCTTGTGACAAGAGCACAGCAGCATCTGCACTCCTGCATCGGATGAGAAGAGCAGACCTCTCTCCTCCCATCCTCACCATTTTCTACAAAGGGAAAATAGAGACCTTACTGACCAGCAGCATCACTGTCTTATTTGGGGCCTGTAGTGCCTCAGACTGGAAATGGAAATGTGCAGTGTGAATGGTGAGGACAGCGGATAGACAGCACTTCCCTCCATCCATGACACCTCTCACAGATGCTGCATGACCAGGACTCAGACAACCATAAATGACCCCTCCCATCCCTGCCATTGATTGTTAACCCTGCTGCCCTCTGGCAAGAGGTTCAGTAGCTTCAAATGCAAAACAACCGGATTCCACAACAGCTTCAATCCACATTTCATAACACTGCTAAACTCCCAAAATCTGCCGCACCGCAATACATACAAAACTTGTCACTTTACATGGTCACTGTGTACTCTGGACTAACTATACTTTGTGCATTTTCATCTGTCCTGTTTATTGTTGCAATTCATCCTGCTGTTACAAATACTTGCTCAACTCAAAACACCATCCCAACCATGAAGTTCAGAGGTGGCAAAACATGTTCTTTGAGTGTTTCACTACCAGTTGACCTACAACAGTAAAGTTTAACCTGATTGTCAGACAGTGAGAAAAAAACTGCTATTTTATACGATGTAGGTTAAAATCTGGTTTCTGAAATCAGTTGTTAAAATTATGATTATTGGTAAGATTTAATAAATAAAGCCAACATCCTGCCAGTCATCCATGATCCAGACTTTAAACCATAGAGAAGATATATTATTGTTAATCTATGGGGGAAATTTCAAGGACACTGACATAATGTAGTATTAAGAGGATTTATTGCTATTGTGTATGAACCCAATTTATGCTCCTTCACTGAGCATCAGTGTATAACTGTTATGCATGTGTATAACTGTAGTCATGTTTTGGATTTTGTTCCAGGCTCACACTGGGGAAGCCACTGGGAGAGGGTTGCTTTGGTCAGGTGGTGCTCGCTGAGGCTATGGGGATCGACAAGAATAAACCCACACGTCTAACCAAAGTGGCTGTGAAGATGCTGAAAGGTGAAAGATGACAGAGCTTAATTTTTGCATTTAATTTGATTAAGATCTGTTATGGATTCATGCTGCAGTGGATGGTTACAATCTTTGCCCTGATGGTATATGTTGTTGTGCTCAGCGGACGCCACAGAAAAGGACCTGTCTGACCTGATCTCTGAAATGGAGATGATGAAGATTATAGGGAAGCACAAAAATATCATCAACCTCTTGGGCGCCTGCACTCAGGATGGTGAGGGCTAATTTTTCTAATTATCTGAGTTGTGTGGGGAGTGTTCTGCTCATTAACCAGTCTGTTCCCCACCGAATGGGTCATCCTGACCTGGAATAGGTCCTCTTTATGTGGTGGTGGAATACGCATCGCAGGGGAATCTTAGGGAGTATCTGCGTGCTCGTCGGCCCGCTGGGTTGGAATACTGGAGCGGCTTGCGGCAGGCTAGCCTGGGCAGTCTGGAGATTAGGGAGTTGGTGTCCGCTGCTTACCAAGTGGCTCGAGGAATGGCATACCTCGCATCAAAGAAGGTAAAAAAAAAAAAAAAAGCCAGTGTCATTGTTACATCCTGTCACTTCTGTCTGGTTCTCCAGCAGTAGCCAAATTGGCTAAACACTTCTGGGTTAAGCCTATAAAGTCAGGTTCTGTGCGATTGCTGTCTCTCCCTTCTTCCAGTCAGCGGCGTGAGTCCATTAGTCATCTCTGTGTTTGAACCGACAGTAGTCATGTTCTGAAAACATTTTTCTGATGGAATAACATAAAACCTGTGATTTCAGCTGGTCTGTGTTGGCTCCTCTTGGCTCCTCCCTCACTGGTACTTTTTGTTTCAGTGTATCCACAGAGACTTAGCAGCCAGGAATGTGTTGGTGACTGACGACAATGTGATGAAGATCGCCGACTTTGGCCTGGCTCGAGACATCCACCATATTGACTACTACAAGAAGACCACTAATGTAATGCTGAACGGTTGAAAGAAACTTCTTGTACATTTAATGAGGACAAGATGACAGGATGCTGACTTGTTAATGTGCCTGCAGGGCCGTTTACCTGTGAAGTGGATGGCCCCTGAAGCTCTCTTTGATCGGATATACACACACCAAAGTGACGTGTGAGTCATCGACTACTCTTTTTACCACTAAGCCTTGTTTGAAGTCAGACATGTAAATCTTTGTAAGACTGTATCTTCCCTGATCTTGTTACTATTTGGACTTTCAAAGTTAGTATAGTTACAAGCAGGGCATGTAAAAAAACAAATTTTTTTCCAGGCTTTGACAGGGTAAGCTGGGTTTCCTTTGTTTAGCCAATGAAGAACAGGAGTTAAAGGACTAAGTTGGTCTACAGTCTATTACATACTGTAAAATAGATTGTGGTAAGCATAACTGGCCCTAGTTATTACCTGATGGAAACTAATGAATTACTAAAAGAATTATGATCTTTTATGTTTACACAACGTTACTTTTCTGTCAGACTTTCTCTGGATGCTGATAAAACAGGACATGATTACCTTAAAGTTGTTACATTATGCAAAAGCCACGTTTTTTAGCCATTAAATACATGTTGTGTACTTGGAGTCTTTAGGAATGCAGAAAGGTTGAATGTAGTCCTCCCAGGAGCTGCGTAGATATTTTTATATACAGTTTGGGTCATATTTTTCAAGCTGTACAGTTTTCTGTTTCTGCAAACTTTTTTGAACAATTACATCCCAGTATTTGCAGCAGGACTGCTTAACAAGGTCAGAGACGTCCAGCTTACCAATTGTGTGATTCACCATTTTTCTTCCTCCGCAATTTTGTCGTCCAAGCTGAAGCATTCTTCAGCTGAAGCTACGAGTGGATAAGTGAAAATGTTCTGTTGTTGGGTGCATTAACTCACACAATTCATTACACCATCCCCCAACAAACTACAAAAATGTCCGAACGGGTGGAGTGGAACGCTCGGCAACCTGGAGGGGGGTGGGGTTTGAAATGCCTCCTTTGCATTTAAAGAGACAGCACCAAAACGAGCTGCTTTCAGACGCATCTGAGAAAAGGGTTAAAAGAGGGACTGTGGGACAACCACGATGAGGAATTCAGACCAAAGCATCACAGTTCGACCATATTGACCATATCGACCACAGCTGAATTATTTCAATGTGAAAAAGAAGAACTGAAAGCTATGAAATGTCCCCTTTAATAACTGTCTAACGATCATAATACACCATTATACTATTGCATATTGATTTTTCATTTCAACGACATTGGAAGACATGCTGATTTTGGAATATAATGCTCCTACATCTCCTTCCTATACATTATGCACAATAGCATAAACAGTTTGATCACTGCATAAGCCTGCCTGCCGTAGAGATTTTGGATGTGTTAAAAAAATGTGCAGGTAGTTACACTATTCATAGCCACATAGACTATCCAGACACTTCACTGTCCTCAGCATGCTTAAAGCTGCAAGTCAAAACTGATGCCATCCCTTACTGTTCAATTAGTTTGGCTAATAATTATCTGACCACTTGGGGTAGTTAATTGAAGAGGAAAATTTCATTGCCAGGGGGTAAGTAGATCCTTTAGTATTAAAAAAAATAGTTATAATAAGACAGGGGCGATTCTAGAATCTGATCTTTAGGGGTGCTCATCCCCCAGTGTTGACTGTGATTCCTGGCATGAACAACAGGCTTTCCATTTTTAGTCCAGATGTAAGATTCTTAGAGTTGACACACTTTTGAGCTAAAGCTCGTCAAACAAGCTACAATATAGGCCCATCCAAAAGCAGTGACAAACAGATTGAAATGTTTTCACGCGATAAAACCTTGTGCATTTGTAAAACCTGCATGATGGCAATAGTTAGACTAGCTATATTGATAAAAGTGAGGAATAATTTCTCTAAAGACAAAAAGCTAACTTAGCTTTCTTGAAATTTAATTTTCTTACGGCTTCTTTAAATCTAAAATATCCTTGTTCTCCTGGAGTACAGAACTTGATGAGATTTGTGCTATATCCTCTACAGTGTGACAGACTAGACCCAATTTCTGTCTTAATTCTATTATTATTATTTATTTATTTTCTTTTATGTTTATGTATCTTTTATGTTTGCCTGCCTCTTTCTATTCCCCTCTATGATGCTAAATGCTTGATAATCCGCATTTAAGGCAATAAAGTTAAAAAAAAAAGAAAATTTATTTTCTTTGGCTTAACAGAGCAAAACATGGTAGCCCACAAAAACTTTTTGCTGCACAGTGTTTGTCAGCTGGCTGAAAAAAGGGCTGATATTGCTTTGCTTACAAGAGAGACAAATTTAGCAGTTTGGATATATACCCAGTTGTGGAGAAGCATTTATTTATATATATATATGCCATGAGATATGCAGTCTCATATAAGACATAAGCCTGTCATATATTATGGCAGTCTCATGACCAGTCCATGTCTTCTGTCAAGCAAATTGCTAATAAGTTAATAAATCCCTACACATTTCCTTCATGAATTTGCATACTGAACTTTGTCTTTTTTAAAACTCTGATTAGGAGAAATGGTTTCCTTTTTAGGAAAAATAACATACAGTTCAGATTTAACTTTTCAGACAGGCATTCTGAATCCACGACTGCATCTACTGAGCTCATGTTTAGAAACAATTCATTAGAACAGCTGAAGCGCTTCGGACACAGATGCCACATGTGCAGAAAAGAATATAGCTGCAGATCTAAAATATTTGGATCTATTTCTATTCGAACAGATCCAAATAGCAAGAATAGCTGCACTCTGCTTTTTTTAGCAACTAAAAATATTTGTGGTCCCATCATGGTCTGATTGTGAAACAAAGATGCAAGGGCGTAGGTTTGATTTGAACTTTGGTAGGGACATCTACAAACAAACCTTCCCTGGTCTGACGTCATTGGTCCTACGCAATATGCATGCTCCTAGTTTTTTATGCTTGACTTGAGCGTCAGGGTGCGTTTCGTCTGTCTAAAGAGAAAAGCAGTATTTCTTGCTACATTTATACAAATTTTATAACCACGAAACACACTAGATGCTGTTTGTTAACGTTTAAAGCATCACAGGATCTGATGAATGTCGAATTGGGACTTTTTTCCATTTGAACTAACAGCAACAGAGACAAATTGTAAAAATTCTTCTTCTAACGTATAAAGCCCTTAATAATCAAGCTCCATCATATATCAGAGCTCTGATTACCCCGTATGTTCCTAACAGAGCACTTCGCTCTCAGACTGCAGGTCTGCTGGTGGTTCCTAGAGTCTCTAAAAGTAGAATGGGAGGCAGATCCTTTAGCTATCAGGCTCCTCTCCTGTGGAACCAACTCCCAGTTTTGGTCCGTGAAGCAGACACCCTGTCTACTTTTAAGACTAATCTTAAAACCTTCCTTTTTGACAAAGCTTATAACTAGAGTGGCTCATGTTACTCTGAGCTACCTTTATAGTTTTGCTGCTATAGGCTTAGGCTACTGGAGGACATCAGGGTCTATTTTTCTCACTCTACTGATTTCTACTGTTCTCCAGATTTGCACTGCATTACATTGAAATGACTGTTGTCATTTCAGCTTTTAACTTTTTGTTCTCTCTCTTTTTTCTTTATAGTAGGTACACCTGGTCTGACGTTCTGTTGACTGTGAAATCATCCAGGGAAGACAGATCACCACTATTACCATCTAATGTAGAACAGATTACTGGATCAATGTGTGCTTCTGTGCTTTTTGTCTCTCTTGTTGTGTCTCTGCTCTGTCTTCTGTAACCCCCAGTCGGTCGAGGCAGATGACCGTTCATACTGAGCCCGGTTCTGCCGGAGGGTTTTTTTTCCCGTTAATGGGTGGTTTTTCTTCCCACTGTCGCTTCATGCTTGCTCAGTATGAGGGATTGCAGCAAAGCCATGTACAATGCAGACGACTCTCCCTGTGGCTCTACGGTTCCCCAGGAGTGAATGCTGCTTGTCGGGACTTTGATGCAATCAACTGGTTTCCTTATATAGGACATTTTGACCAATCTGTATAATCTGACCCAATCTGTATAATATGATTGAACTTGATTTTGTAAAGTGCCTTGAGATGACATGTTTCATGATTTGGCGCTATATAAATAAAATTGAATTGAATTGAATTGAATATGTGCCTATTAAACCAAATATAGTCACAATACGTCTGTTGCCTATCCTGTATTTTCTTTTGAAGATATAGAAATGCGCAGAGATAAACCCCACCCTTATTTTTTTTATCTAAGATACTCTGCATCATAAAACACAGCAAAATTATACATTCAAGGGACTGCAAATAAATGTATTGTATTTACTCTGCACTGGAAGTAGAAGTGTAACTGATACTAACATCATTTCAAATATTAAATTCAAACAACAAATGTACAACTGGGCTGTAGTCACTCTCTTTAGCCCATTTCATGTGATTTATCTTAACATTCCAAACCCTTTTTTTTTACATCATATATCTGAAGTGTAGATAACAACTTCTCCTTACCTACATCCTCTCAGACAACTAATTATTTCCCTAACAATAGTGAGTTGTCAATGTTTAAATGTGCAGTAAACCTTTATACATAAGTGGCATGGAGGACCCAATACTGTATTTTGAGTAAGATTGGTGACACCAAGACTGAATTGTTACATGAGTGGTTGTCCATTTCATCATTGAACATATTAATATACTATTGGTATATACTAGTACGACTATTAAAGAACAGCAGATTAAACTTTAAGATATGTAAAGGCCTATATTTAATTAATTTTGTGACCTCATCAACAGATTAAATAATTTCTTACTTTTTTGGTGTACCAAATTACCCTCGTAATGATGTAATATTTTATGGGCTAAGCCCCTGATAATGAGAATGTCTCGCTCCGCCCCTGGTTTGTACTAATTTACTAATGGACAGTGTGGAAATCTATGTACAATAAAACCAATGTAAATAGTGTTCCTCTGTTTTATTTGTCTTTATCCTAATTCTAGAAGTAGAAATAGTCAAATAAATAGCACTATTATTTTGTGGAATCCTAATTACGCTATTATAAATAAGCAAAAGTCTAAATAAAACATAGTTGTTTAGGCGGCATCTAGTGTTCTTATACCGTATATTATGTAAAATAAATAACACCTGCTATTTATGCCTGAACTGCCTCAAAGGGTCGACAAAAAATGAAAGCAATAATAGCAACAAAATATTCAGCAGCTTTCACCTATTTTAGTGCAGATAATATTTAGTTTTTTAACTGGGACTAGTTTCGTAGCCTAGTATTAATTGTGGTAACGGCTGTATCCCAGTATGAATCAAAACTTAAATCTCGCGCTCCAAGCATACACGAACATGCACGCACGCACACGCAATAGAAAACAGGCAATCAGGAAGAGGGAAGGCGGAATTTAAGGCAGCAAAACCAATGAGAGTGGAGTTAAACAGCACACAGCACAGTCCGGTGTGCTGCAGATTTAAAGGGACAGGAAAGAAAAAGCAGGCAGTGGAGCTGCGCACAGCAGCGTTGAAATGACACCGTGGGAACGTCGACCGCTTCAAACGGAGGCGAACCTGTGCATGTACGCACGTCTGGCAGAGCCGAACCGACACGCAGGAATACTATGAATCAGTAATTTTTTAGGGGTGCTCAGCTAAGATTTAGGGGTGCTTGAGCACCCCTAAAAATGGCCTAAATACGCCACTGTAGTAAGACATGACATTGTAGAAAGGTAAAGGATCTGGTTATGATGCAGCAGAATACTGTAAACGACTCATCATTGAGCCCTGTATACACATACTATTGATAATGGGAGCAGATCTAAAGCGACACATGTACTTCAAGGACATGGCAGGACTTGATGTTCCATAGATTTGTCCACATTAGCTTGACTTATTTGTTTTAAATGTTTTATTGTGTTCAACCTTTTATTGTTCTTCTGTCATATTTATATATTTTTCTTCTCTTAATATATGTTTATAATTGCGGTTATGTGCAATACTGTTTCCGCTGTGGTTGCGTTGAAGCCCTTTGAAAATAAAGTTGTGTATAACATGTTTCTCAGCATGCCAGCATATTAGCTTCAACAGCTTAAAACATAAACATTCAGTGTTTGCTATTTCAAAAGAATATAATGTTGTTAAAGTGTGAAGGTGTCTTATAAATGCATCGAACTAACAGTGCTTACAGTCAGTGCAATGCATTTATAAGACACCTTCAATGCATTAAAAGGTTTCATTGAGGCTCTTTATTTAGCTTGAAAAATTACTTCTGCAGGAGATTCATTGTTTGCTGTTAAATATACACTTTACACATGTTGTGCCTATATGTTGCTGCTGCAGGTGGTCATTTGGTGTCCTGCTGTGGGAGATTTTTACCCTTGGAGGCTCTCCTTACCCCGGCGTCCCCGTGGAGGAGCTCTTTAAGCTGCTAAAGGAGGGTCATCGCATGGAAAAACCCTCTACATGCACTCAGGAGCTGTAAGTGTATCGGCATATGTAGGTTTTCTCTTCATTAACTCCATTTGTAGATGTACTAAAGCAACTGTCTGTGTTATTTTCTTCTATTTCAGGTATCTGATGATGAGGGAATGCTGGCAGGCTGTTCCATCACGCAGGCCCACCTTCCAGCAGCTTGTAGAAGATTTAGATCGAATGCTTTCTCTCATGGCCAACCAAGTAAGAAACTTAGAGTTTTAGATGAATAGCTTTTATTGATTCGTTTGAATCATTCTTTTTTCCAGCCTGGTATTATTACCCAGCCTACAACTTAACTTGTTTCTAAGTAGAACAGTAGGATGGTGTCAAAATTACATATGCAGGCTCAAATATAAGTCTACATTTACCTAAATAGTTGCATTGTGCACTACTGAAGGATTTTTAATGGCTTTTAACTTGAAGATCATTAGTTGAAACAACTGTTCTTAGGTACATGTTATTTGGACGTGTTTTAGATGAAGCGCGACCAAACCTCAAGCCTGCCATTAGCTGAAAACTACCGAAACACTTGCGTATTTGCCCACTGCAAAGCTAGTTTTACATCCACATAGACTGTAGGGCTGGGGCATAAAATCTATTGTTCAGTGCATCAAGAGGCAGCCAACAACTAAACATCTGTCCTTTCCATTGTGTAGCACATATAAACTTGTAAACTTGCTCATCTTCTAAAAATTAAGTGAGAGGAGCTCCGCTTTGGTTGGTAGGTGAGGGGCTGGGCTTGCTAGGTCAGGGACTACGGCAATTGTGACACAATAAGGTTTCTGAAACGGCTCATTTTTAGACACCAACAAAACATTTACTTATTGCCAAAAATGGCTGGATGGTTTTTTTTAGTGCTTGTATTGTTTCTAGATGCAGTAGAGACCCAAATGGAAGTTCAACTTGGAAAGACTCACAGACAGAAGAAGCGATTAGAAAGATTTATTGACATAAATCTGTGACGTTCGAGAAATAGGATCCAAGATACAAACAGAACAGGTCAGTGGTTTAGCAACAGATTTTATTTCTTGTTGATTATATGCGTGGTGCAGGGAGCGCGCAGATCACTCTCGGTGTTGGTAATCTCCTGAGACGGAGACAACAGGTTAGTGATCAGTTAAATGGAGGGGAAAACGGGCAAGAAAGAGAGGCTGAATCACTAACCTGTTAGTGGGGTCAGAGCTTGGGGACCAGCTGAGAGGCTGAGTCAGGGTCACAGTCCGGTTGCGGACAGAGATTGCAGGCGACCGAGCCGTTGAGCGACTGGCGGTTACTGGGAAATTTGACCAGCAGGCTCCTGTGGCGGTCAGGGAGTGAAGTCCAGAAAATCTGATCCAATTCAATTCAATTCAATTTTATTTATATAGCGCCAATTCATGAAACATGTCATCTCAAGGCACTTTACAAAGTTAAGTTCAATCATATTATACAGATTGGGTCAGATTATACAGATGGGTCAAAAATGTTCCTATATAAGAAAACCAGTTGATTGCATCAAAGTCCCGACAAGCAGCATTCACTCCTGGAGAAGCGTAGAGCCACAGGGAGAGTCGTCTGCACTGTACATGGCTTTGCTGCAATCCCTCATACTGAGCAAGCATGAAGCGACAGTGGAAAGAAAAAACACCCGTTAGCGGGAAGGAAAAACCTCTAGCAGAACCGGGCTCAGTATGAACGGTCATCTGCCTCGACCGACTGGGGGTTACAGAAGACAGAGCAGAGACACAACAAGTGAGACAAAAAGCACAGAAGCACACATTGATCCAGTAATCTGTTCTACATTAGATGGTAATAGTCGGTGATCTGTCTTCCCTGGATGATGTTACAGCTAACAGAACGTCAGACCAGGTGTACCTACTATGAAGAAAAAAGAGAGAGAACAAAAAGTTAAAAGCTGAAATGACAGTCATTTCAATGTAATGCAATGCAAAACTGGAGAACAGTAGAAATCAGTAGAGTGAGAAAAATAGGCCCTGATGTCCTCCAGTAGTCTAAGCCTATAGCAGCAAAACTATAAAGGTAGCTCAGAGTAACATGAGCCACTCTAGTTATAAGCTTTGTCAAAAAGGAAGGTTTTAAGATTAGTCTTAAAAGTAGACAGGGTGTCTGCTTCACGGACCAAAACTGGGAGTTGGTTCCACAGGAGAGGAGCCTGATAGCTAAAGGATCTGCCTCCCATTCTACTTTTAGAGACTCTAGGAACCACCAGCAGACCTGCAGTCTGAGAGCGAAGTGCTCTGTTAGGAACATACGGGGTAATCAGAGCTCTGATATATGATGGAGCTTGATTATTAAGGGCTTTATACGTTAGAAGAAGAATTTTAAATTCTATTCTTGATTTAACAGGAAGCCAATGAAGGGAAGATAAAATTGGAGAAATATGATCCCGCTTGTTGATTTTCATCAGAACTCTTGCTGCAGCATTTTGGATCAGCTGAAGGCTTTGAACTGCATTTTGTGGACTTCCTGATAGTAAAGAATTACAATAGTCCAGCCTTGAAGTAACAAATGCATGGACTAGTTTTTCAGCATCACTCCTGGACAGAATGTTTCTAATTTTGGCAATATTCCGGAGGTGAAAAAAGGAAACTCTGGAAACCTGTTTAATATGGGATTTAAATGACATGTCTTGGTCAAAAATAACACCAAGGTTTTTTACTTTATTACCAGAGGCCAAGATAATGCCATCCAGATTCAGTGATTGGTTAAGAAGTTTATTTTTTGAGGACTCTGGCCCAAAGATTACAACTTCAGTCTTGTCAGAATTTAGATGCAGGAAATTTAAAGTCATCCAGCTTTTGATGTCATCAAGACATGACTGCAGTCGAAGTAATTGATTGGATTCATCAGGATTTATGGATAAATATAGCTGAGTGTCATCAGCATAACAGTGGAAATTAATCCCATGCTGTCTGATAATTTTTCCGATCGGAAGCATATATATAGTAAAGAGAATTGGTCCAAGGACTGAACCCTGTGGTACTCCACAGGTGACCCTAGAGTTTGAGGAAGATTTATTATTAACATGAACAAACTGGAATCTGTCCGACAGATAAGATTTAAACCAGCCTAATGCTTTCCCCTTAATCCCTACAGTATGTTCAAGTCTTTGTAGGAGAATATTGTGATCAACTGTATCAAATGCAGCACTGAGATCTAACAGGACAAGTACAGACACAAGTCCATTATCTGAGGCCATGAGAATATCATTGGTGACCTTCACCAGAGCTGTTTCAGTGCTATGATGAGCTCTGAAGCCTGACTGAAACTCCTCAAGTAGGTCATTGCTTTGTAAATGTTCACAAAGTTGATTAGCAACTACTTTCTCAAGAATTTTAGATAAGAAAAGAAGATTAGATATAGGTCTGTAGTTTACTAGCTCATCTTGATCAAGAGAAGGTTTCTTAAGTAAAGGTTTAATAACAGCTACTTTAAAAGCCTGTGGTACATATCCATTTACTAAGGATAGATTAATCATGTCTAAAATAGGACCACTGATCAAAGGGAATACCTCCTTAAACAACTTGGTTGGGATCTAACATACAGGTAGAAGGTTTAGATGAAGCCAAAATTTTAGATAGCTCAGAAAGCTCTACTGCTTCTAAACAGTTCAGACACAGCGCAGCGCTTACTGGGGATGAGGTAATCATGTTTGGGAGGATGCCAATTATTTTATTTTTAATGGCATCAATTTTATTTATGAAGAATCCCATAAAATCATTACTGCTAAGAGCTAAGGGAATGGATGGATCCACAGAGCTGCAGCTCTGAGTAAGTTTGGCAATTGTACTAAAGAGAAATCTAGGATTATTTTTATTCTCTTCAATTAATGATGAAAAATATGCTGTTCTAACTCTGCGAAGGGTCTTGTTATACAACAATAGACTGTCCCTCCAGATTAAGTAGGATTCCTCTTGGTGTGTAGAGCGCCATTTTCTCTCCAATTTCCTAACATTGTGCTTCAAGGAACGCAGCTCTGAATTAAACCAGGGAGCCAGCTTCCTGTGAATTATCACCTTCTTTTTCAAGGGAGCTACATTGTCTAATGCAGAACGCAATGAGGAAGTCACACTGTTAGCAAAGGTATCAATTTGTGAATGGGAAGAAACAGCATTGCTGCCATCTACAGGGCATTTCTGCAATACTGAGGATATTAAGAGGGGGACAGACTCTTTAAGTTTTGATACAGCATTATCCGATAAAGATCTACTATAATGGAACCCCCTTTGGGGGTGGAGAAATCAGTTAGATTAAACTCAAATGTTATTAAAAAATGATCAGATAGGACAGGGTTGTGAGAGAATACTGTTAATTCTTCACAATCAATGCCACATGTCAGCACAAGGTCCAAAGTTTGCAGCCGAAAGTGCGTTGGCTTGTGCACATTTTGAGCAAAACCAATTGAATCTAGGATAGTTTTAAAGGCTACACTAAGGTTATCACATTCAGTGTCAACATGGATGTTAAAATCCCCCACTATAATAACCTTGTCAGTATTTAACACCAAATCAGATAAAAAGTCTGACAGTTGATCCAAAAACTGAGTGTAAGGGCCTGGTGGACGATACAAAACAATAAACAGAAGAGGTTTTATTGCTTTGCAGTTTGGATGAGGGAAACTGAGGGTTAAATGGTAAATGTGATCCAGGCGGCGGTACAAAGGGGCAATCCAGGGGGCAGGTCCAGGTCGAGTCCAAGGTCGATAACTAGCAAACAGAAGCCGATAGGGATAAGGCAAGCTTGGTGATTCAAGGCAGATCAGGTCAGGTAACGAGATAAACAGACAGAATAAGAAACGCTGGAGAGTACTCAATATTGGCTATGAGACAATCTGGCACTGGAGACTGATTTGGACGGGGTTTATATGGAGGTGGAAACAGCTGGAGACAGTGAGGGTTAATTGCAGGCAGGGTGGAGTAGAGCAGGTGTGCAGAGTTGCGGATTAAATCAGCTCCAGTGTCAAGATCATCACAAAATCAGAAGGTTCTTTGGCGCTTGGCCCCCAGCAGAAGACGTGAAAGCTGCAAATGCCTATGATCATTTTAGGATTAGTGAAGTCTTCCCGCTGGGGTCCGGACACTAGTGGTGGAGGTCAGAGGAGATAGGGAAGCCAGGAGTGTGTGAAAGCGGAGGAGGAGGTGGGGTGGGGATGAGTCGAAGCTCACGTGAAGATTAGGAGAGTCTGTGTATGGAGGGCTTTATAAGCAAAGCCTTGTAGGATGATTGGCTGAGGTAAGAAAATGACTTGGTGCAGATTGGCTGGATTGCAGGTGCATAACGAGACAGTCAGGAAACAAGTGAGTTTGCCAGTCTGAATTTTAGTCTAAACTCCATTTCAACCTGGAAAGACTCAGACAGAAAAGGCAATTAGAAAGATTTATTGACATAAATCAGAAAGTTCTTTAGGATTAGTGAAGTATTCCCCCCAAAAGAGTGTGCTGAGGCAGAGGTGAACAGAATCAAATTGACTGGGAGGAGCTGAAAATGGAAGCTTAGAGAACGAGCTGACAGGGGAGAGTAGGTGAATTAGAGGCCTGGGGATGGGACAAAAGAGCATGCCATGGTGAGGAGAGGGTTGATGAGAGCCTGATGACTGCATGAGATGAGTTATGAGAGCCTGACAGGCGTAGAAAGGGAATGATGATGCATAAAATGAGAAGTTGTGCACGCCTGACAAGGCGTAGAGAGGAGATGATGATGACGACGATGATGATGATGATAGGCATGTCGTGAGATGTGAGAGCCTGACAAGGCATAGAAAGAGAATGATGATTATGCATAAAATGAGAAGTTGCGCACGCCTGACAAGGTGTAGGGAGGGAATGATGATAAGCATGAAATCCGTTGTGCATGCTTGACAAGCCGTAGAGAGGAAATAATGATGACTGGCATGAAATGAGGAGTTGTGTTTGCCTGACAAGGTGTAGAGAGGGAAGGGCCGTTTACATGAGGAATTAAACAAAGGAGCATTGCGAGCATGAGAATTTCGCAAAGGTGTGCCAAGCAAAAGAATGAGACCTGAGAGAGGGAGGTCGGAGACCTGATTTCAAATACAATTTAGCTAACTGAGGAAGAGGATGAATTTAATCTAGCTTCGGAACCTTGAGAGGAGGAAATGGTGTAGGGAGAGTGTTGACTGGTGGGCAGGGACGGCGGATGACCTGGAATTTAGAGTGAGACAGCATCAATGTTTTAGTTTGAATAACCTGGAATATGATGAGGAGAAAGATGAAGCTGTGTGATACTGTGATGGAGGTAAGGTATGATAGTCTGAAAGACGAGCGGCCTTTGTTAATGGCATTGACCACGTCGGCGTCATCACATGCGCTTCCGTTTTCAAAGTCAGCACCAGAGGTAGCATGCTGTGGAGATGGGTAAAATCTTGTAGAAAGCTCATGATTCAGACTGGGGAAAGGAAGGAGGCCAAACATCTGCAATCTGTTCTCCCTGAAAGAACCCCCCTGAAACTTACGGACGGAGCTGCGTCCGTGAAACTGAAACTAGTCATCCGAGTGCATGACAATTTTGTGAAGGGAGAATCCTTTGGCAGTCCCTGAGAGGACTGGACCAAGAGGCCAGGTCAGAGCGACAGCCATCGACTATGGTGACCTGGCAGGGAAAGGACAAAACTGGTCAGGACAGCAGGCGGGACATAAAGGAACGGCCCTGGGGAATGATATGCATGCCAAGAATAAGGTGGCCTAGGGAGGACAGAAGATGCTGTTTAGAAAGAACTGGGGAAGAAACGAAGGACTGAGAACCTTTACAATTTAAGATAAGTTGTACTCAGACAGTGAGGTGATCATGGCTTCAGAATCGAGGGTGATACTAAGGAACTCGAGCTGCTTGCAGGTTTTTTTTATTTATTTATTTTTTATTAAGGAGGATCCAACAAAGAGCTTCAGGCAATTTGTTGAACAAGCAGGGCTACACCTACAGCTGAAATTACCAGACCTAACGTAGAAAGATGATAAGGGTGATTTAAATGGCCCTATCATGAGACCCTTGGAAACCTCCTTAAGGAACAACCACCTCCGATTCACGCAGCGCAGGCTGGAGATTTAGCGCAAACATGAGGTATGCCAGCACAATTTAACTTGATAACGGTGAAAAAGTAAAGCCTATTCAGGAGCAATGGAGGGAGTAGAAAGATGGTGGGAGATCAGGTTGTGGGCCCTAGACGGCTTCTGAAGAAAGAAGAGTGGCGAGGACAGATGGATTTTGGATGAGCATTCTTGAAAAAGCTGCAGATATAAAGAAAAGGACAGGCTGCAAAGGCAAACACCTTAATTGAAATTGTAACAACTTTGAGAATTACTAAAACCAGAAGGATTTTTTTGCCATTATTTAAGTATTTATTAGTTATTTATTTATTCTTCAAAAGACATGCAATCGGGAGCCGGCAGCCCCGAGACAACAGGAGGTTGCTTGAATGAGCATGATGAGAATTGCTGCATCCCGGATGAACCAATCTGGACAAAAACTTGATTGGGTGAGGGCAGATGCAGCTACGGTGTGATAGATTTGTGAAAATGAAAAAAACGAGCGGCCGTATTTGAGATGAATGTCAGCAACGAGGGACAGAAAAGTAACCTGCTCAGCTCGCGCTCGGGTTAAACTGAACGAACGACATCCCTGTAAACGCTGATTAGCTGAACCTGACGAGTCTGGGTCGAAGGTTGTGTTAAAGGTAGGGTGCATAAAACACAGAAGCAGCGAAGGTTGGGAAACTTGGAATGTTGGCAAAACAGCTGATGCCTTTTTAGATATGAAAATGGAGAGGTACGTCTCACCTGACAGGCTGAGGCGGGCGTTTAGTCAGAATAAACGCGATGGGTGGAGCCGAGGAGCGGAGTGAGCCGCGTTGAGCAAAGAGAGGACGTGTGCAGGAATGGAGGGAAACTCCTGGAGTTACTAGGAAGCTGGTGAAGTTGTGCCGGAAACTTTGGAACTCCTGGAGATGCGCTATGATTGATGAAACGATGTGCTGGAGAGGGTCCATGGATGAGAGGAACAAAGCATCAGTGAAAAGGAAGTGTCGAGCTTGGGCGCGCCTTGATGAACGGAGTATCAGAGAAGAGACTGCTGCGGAGACAAGCCTGGCGACGCTACTGTGCTGGGGTGAAAGCTGAGCTACTTCGGTGAAGCTTTGGAAGAGGATTTGATAGGTTTTTGAGGCCGGACTAGATGGCTGGAGGAGGAGAGGAAGGAAGAGTCACCAGCGAGCAGGATCGTGGTGAGGTGAGCCAGGTGGGATGAGCGTCAATCAGAGCTGAGAATTATGCCGGACGGCGAAGCTTAGCTGAAGATCAGGAGAGTCCGTGTATGGAAGGCTATATAAGCAAAGCCTTGTAGGATAATTGGCTGAGGTAAGAGGATGAGGTGCATAATGAGACGGTCAGGAAACAGGTGAGTTTTCCAGTCTGAATTTTCGTCTAAACTTCATTAAAAAACATGCAAAAAGTGCATTGGTTTATAATTGAAAAATACTAGTAGGGGTTTATGAATATACCTGAACATGTACAGTATGTAGAATGTTGATCCTGTCTGCATTAGCATGGTCTGAAAACTGCAGAAAACTTCGGCTGAACTGGACTGAGAATGGAGAAATTGTTTGATTTTCTGTTTGAATATTTTTGAACCAACCACTTGTGTTATGCCAACCTATTTTAATGTGGAACCCTGTCAAACATGTGGGCCAGCTCTAACCCTCTCCCCCCCCTGTCTCTGCAGGAGTACCTGGACTTGGCCATCCCTCTGGTCCAGTACACGTCGGTCAGTGACTCTGCCTAGGCTCATCCAAGTACCTCAACATCGTCGTCCTGGGAACATTGTCTTCCTGTTTCCTGTGCAGCACTGTTTAGCCTCAGATGAGGCCACTGGGCAGAGCAAGAGACGGAGCTCAGATGAACTGTGACACTGCTGGGTTATGTAAGGAACAGCTGGAGTGAACGGGACTCCCTCAGACAGGAAACACACCCTCCTGCTAGAAGAGGAGAAAAAGACTGACCTCAGACGCTGAAGAAGGACGTTTGTTTCAGCGTGTCTATAATAATGTACTCCATGTTAATATTGTACATACTTGTTTGTCTTATTTTGAATTTCAGTCTGGTTGTATCACAGTGATGTGAATGGAAGAGATAAAAAAAAGTGGACAGCACAATGTTTTAATACAGCTATATAGTTATTGTTCTTTATTTTTACTGTTGGATTTCTGCCCCTCAGCAGAATAACTGATCACACATAAATTAATTGATCACATGTAAATTAATTGAAGTCTCAGATTTATTCTCTGTTTGTTTTTCTTTAAAAACAAACACGTATTGCACTTATCCTCTGCGGGCTGCTGCTGTTAGACAATGAGCATTAAGCTGAATGTGTAATAACTAAATAGCAGTTTAAAAAAATATATTAAAAAGAAGGCAGAAGATTGTTGGAAAGCATATATTGTTGTCATTTATCTCTTTCAATTTAAAGGGGCCTAGTCAGGTATTTTGACCATAAAAAAACACCTTCAAATTAAAGAATATTATGCCAAGCATTCATCCTGATGGTGTTTACTTTTTGAGCCAGGAAGGAATTTTGCATCGGGCACAATCAGCAGACATAAACATTGTTGTGCCATCTGCTGGCAGTACCTCAGAACTATCAGAGAGCACGGTATTGGCACAGCTACTGTAAGAGCCAGCAGATCGTGTGACAGCTCAGCGGGGTTGAGGACCACCCGAGCCTCGGGGTCAGAGTTTCTTAACCTCTTTTCATACCTCTGCAAACTCATACTTATGTAGATGCCTCATTGAGCATTGAATCGCACACCGACGCCATATTGGAAGGGACATATTGGAGCGATTTGGAGAAGATGCCCCAGTCATGTTCTACATACAATTGTAGCAACTGATTCACAGTACAACCCAGATAGATGTAAGAATTAACCCGTACTTTGTATTCATTCATTATAACGTCATTATAATTTCGTATATGTCTGTGGGCTCCATTGCTTCTCCTTGTTTAGTCTACGTGTATATAATTCATCTCAAATTAATTTAATTGAATCAGTATAAAGAAGATTCCACTTTACCCCCTTTACTAGGAGTACACTTTCATCAAATCAAAACACAAGCTGATTGTCGATCATAAGTCCAAACTCGTGAAAAGTTGTTTAGTTCAGCTAAATAGCTTTGAACCTTTTGTTACATGCAATCCTAATTTTTTAGAATTAAAGAATTAAGGTTTTTGGTAGACCAGTTTGGATGTGCTCCGGCTATATGGAGGACCAACTCTGACAGATTTAAAAAATAAATACAGAAAGAAAGAAATGCTCAATGTATAATTTAGTCCACAATTGAATGAACAACAAACGCAGCAAATAAACAAATGTAGGTGGTAATTAAATTATACAATGAGATATAAATGTATAATATCTCATAATTAGCTACTTTATTCACCTTTGTAATAATTACCATATTCATTAGCTGTTATAATTTTCTACTTATTATTTATTTATTTTTTCTACTTACTATTTATTTATTTCTGTGTATGTTTTAATATTTTTGTCTGTTTTAAACTTCCTTTGTATTTTTTAACCCTATTTATTTCTACAGTGCTGCCTGTCTGGCCTGAAATGCAATTCATGCATTTCTGCCTCATTATGCAAATGATAAGAGGGTGCGTCTTAAGGGGACAAAGTCTGCCTATTGGTTGATTTGACTGCATAGCTGAATCAACATGCTATTCTAATAAAATGTAAATGAATTAGATTTTTTAACTTCATTACTATATTTTGAAGGCTACCTGCCTTGTTTTCTTCCTACTTCTTGATTGAATGAAACGCTCTTCAAATCTAGATCAGTCAGAGTTAAGAATAATTTTGGGTGTAACTTTATTCAGTGTTTATTTGATCATATTTGGGCTCTGTCTCAAATAATTAATTTCTGTGGACTATTTAGAAACAAAAATGTGATCCACAATAGAGCAGACAGCTGTTTTCAGCTGGTGCCTATCTCCAGCAGTCAGTGGGCAAGAAGCCGGGTGCACCCTGGACAGGTCTCCAGTTTACATATGATACCACGGGAGAATATAAGTGTCATTTGCTGTTGTAACCCACTAATTAAACAATGAGGTAATGGCACTCTTTTTTTTACTTTCTAACAAATGTTAACAATCTTTATTTCCACATCTAGATGGCTAGAAATGAGAAGGAGCCAGCCAGGGATTACAATGTCAGAGATTTGTACCTAAACTAGCTTGGCACAACAACTGTCGATTGTAGACATCTATGTCCAGGTGTCCTGCTAACTGAAACTGAAGACTTTTTGTCAGAGCATCCACACCACAAATAATAAAGTCAAGAATTACAAATAAAGGTACAACATTTCTCAGCTCACTAATAACCCAGGGTAGAACCCAGGTGGGAATACCAACCCCTCCTCATTTGCATAATGAGGCAGAAATGCATACAGGAACGTAAAAAGGACAGGAAGTAATTGTCATGTTTTTCAAATGTTTTGCCCACATGCAGAAAATGTTCGGGAGACCAATACACAGTTTAAGATGTTTATTAAAGGAGCAAGGTGCAAAAACAAGTCGGAACTGCTAGACGCCTGGATCAAGGCCTGAACGTCTGGGCGGGATTAACTGTAAGGGAAGAGAAATAATGAGTCATGGATCGAAACCAGAAGGATGCCAGATTGTGCTTCTAAGCTTACCCTTAGTCGGAGGAAACGAGCTGGGAAGAGTAAGCATCGAGGGAACTAGTGTCTACTCTGATATGTGGGTGGTGACTGGAGGGCGGTTGGTGGAAACTGGGAGGGGGAACCTCACCCCAACTAGGTACGTCCTAGGAAGTTTGAGGGGGAACGCCAGAGCAGCATCTGAGCACAGGACTTCCACTGAACAACTCCTCATCAAAACTCCAGGCCAGGTAAGTGCATCCAAGCACACAAAACACGACTGGTTAAGGCTCTGGCATCTTCCGTCTGTCTTTGCACTGCTTAAGAAGCCAGCGGAATCTGCTCCTGACGAGCCGCAGGTGTGGGGCACGCCCCCACAGACACCAACACCACCTGTGGAAAAAGACCCAGAACCAGAGCAAACAGACAGCACCCTGACAGTAATAAAAAGCGTTTAAGAAATAGGGTAGAAAATATACAAAGGAAAAATAAAGCCGACAAAAATATTAAAACATGCACAGAAATAAATACATCTAAAAATAAGTAGATGGTTACTATATGTTAACGGATGATTAATAAATAAGGTCATTATTACAAATGTGAATAAATAAAGAAGCTAATTAAAAGATATATACAGCTATGTCTCATTGTTTATTTTATTTACTGCCTACAATTATTTATTCACTGCCACTCTGAGTCCCTCAGCAAGACCCCTAACCCCAGATTGCTCCCCAGGCAATAGTGGCTCCGAGCCCCCCGCGTCTGAGGCCTAGATGCGAGCAGAAGACGTGCCGGTCACATTGGCCTTTGCAACAGGGTAATCCACAGCTCTGCCTAGTCTCCTCCTGTTCTAAGGTGTAAGCTTGAGAACGTTATTTACCAGGAAGTTTGAAGCTGCTGATTGCGGATTGAGATAAGGGTGGTTATTGTCAGCAAACTGCAGGTGAGGAGCCAGGTACATTTACTAGGATACTCCTAAGGTTCTTCCAGGAGGGAACCATTTAAGGAGCAACATGGAGAATGGGTTAGCAGGCTGAACAAAGAACAGAGTATGAATCACAGGAATCATTTGCGGGGCTTGAGGTACCAGAGAAGAAAACATTCAGACATCAAGTGTTCTGCAGCCTTCTCTTTAAAGGTAGAGTGGACAATTTTTCCGGAAATGTAGGTAAGAAACGGCCAAGTCACTTTTTGAAAAACTGTGCATGCACAAAACCATCTTACCTGCTCTTCAGTTTCTCAAGGGGATCACAGGAAAGAATCTCCCAGATCCACTGCAGGTCTCATAAACTTGTAAGACAGTTTGCTTCTAGCAACTCTGAGCCATTTTCAAAGTATACGGTGAAAGCAGTGAAGTAAAAATGAACGGCTGAAACCAAAACTCAGTGGATACATAAACACTAGAAGTGCAAATGCGCAGCCAGCAAGTGGAAACTAGAAAGGAACGAGCACGCACATTGACGTTACGTGGTCATAATGATTGGCATGTGGGACAACCAATAGATAAGGTGATCACCCCGGAACTCGAAGCCAACACCAAATCGTCCACTATACCTTTAAGTAATGCAGCTGATGATATGTGAACTCTGAGCCGGTATTTTACCAAAAATTGAATTGTGGCAATGACGAGTCTTGATTGTTGATTCTGCTAACAGTTCAATAAGAAAAGGACAAGAATCCAAATACAAGCAACTAAAATTAGCTTTCTCCATAAGGGAGGCCCGCTCAGCCCTAGAGATAAGGTATGAAGTGCCATCCTCTACAGGAAACTGTAGAGTCTCTGCTCCTACATGGTTGAAGGAGTCCACTACAGTGGTCCAACTGTCCAATCACCTCAGGATGCCCTTACTGTGATTCGACCCAGAAACTGCTGGAGGAACTGTATTTGACTTCTGGCCTGATAACAATAATGTGCTTAAGAATGTCGCTGGGCAGGGAACTGTCTCGGTTACCCTCCTGGACCTGTTTCCAGGAAGGTAACAGGTCCAGAAGGGTTTTTTCCAGCTTTGTTGCAAAATGCTAAGTTGATGCTACTCTGAATATTTTGTTCTGATGCAGTATAATAATGCTTAGTTTTATATAATCTGTTATCAATAAGATTGGACCAAATTTTGTCCTTGTGTTTTGTTTTGCCAGTGTCCACAACTCTGACATGCCCCCTGATTCAATGATGATTGCTGTGCAGGCTGCTGCGTGGTGTGTATGTGGAACTCTTAGGGATAAGCTTTGAAGTCAAAGTTAGCTCGCTTTGCCTTCAAAAGAAACTTGCTGAATGCTGAGATGGCCTCAGTTTCACTCAGGACTCTTCATCATCTGTCACGCAGACTATTTTTTTCTATCTAACCGGTCTCTTTCTTTTCCCTGTAGACTCTTTAGTAGCTTTCTTTGTAGCACAACACTTTCTTTTCTCTCACAAAGAGGAAAGGCCAGTGATCGTACATCATGTACTCCAGTCTCTGACATTTTATTTCCTCTGCAGCTCCTAGCTGACAGTCCACCGCTCTGTGTATTAAGCTGCAGTCTCATGCTGAGTTCTTCTTCCTGTTTGCTGCAGCCCTGGCATCCATTTCATCCCTCAGAGCTCTCAGACTGCCATGAAAGACTGAGTTACTACCAGAGGACAGAGGAAATGCTGCGGTAGGAACCTCTGCAAACTATAAAACTGAGACATATTTGGGGGAATTCAGAATGAAGCATCAGTCAGAAGTAAAGCCACAATAAAACATAACAAGGCTATCTAAGTTTATAAAATATTCATGTGTTTCAAAAACAGTACAGCACCTACTGTGTGCATATTTGTGAAGTGTAAGGGAAATGAGACATGGTTTTCAATATTTCACTTTCAATGCAATTACAGCTGAAAATCCTTTGAAGTAATGTGTGTCTATACCAGCTTTGCACAAATTGACTGACATTTAAGCCCTTTGTTATTTGCTGCATAGTTTAAGCTTAAAGTGGATGGATTGCTTCAGTGAACGGCAGTTTTCATGTCTCGCCAAAGATTCTCGACTAGATTGAAGTTTGGGGCAGGGGTTTGACCTGTAACTGGTGGTTTGTTAGATTATATGGCAGCTCTGCTTCTGTCTGGGCAGCTGTGGTTACAATGTAGTTCACCACCGTCAGTGTGTGAATGCGTGAATGACTGATTGTGGCGTGAAGCTCTTTGGAATCCTCCAGCTTGATAAGTGCAGGCCATTTACCTTTTAGGCCATTCTAACACTTGCCTATGCTTTGATCTAAACCATAGATTTGTAGCATGTAGTGTGTTTAGGACCGTTGTACAGCTTGAAGGGGATCACCTTTCCCTTTCCTGTTAGAGAAAATCATGGCCACAGAGTGATGCGCTCTCACCATGTTTCAGCATGGCAACGGTGTATTCGAGGGGAACATTTTCCGCAAATTCTTTGCTTGCCAGCCAAATAGTGACATTTTGGTCTCCTCTGAGCAGAGCACCTTCATTCACATTTGTTGGGTCCTGGGGCAAACTGACAGCAGGGCCACCTATTGCTTGCTTTGAGCAATGACTCTCACCACATTTTCCATGATGTCCAGATTGGTGGAGTGCTTTATTAATAACTGTCCTCTCAACAGATTCTCCCACCTGAGGTCTGGATTGATGCACGTAGCTCCTCTAGAGTTTCCATCGGTCTCTTGGTTGCTGCCTTGATTATTAATCTTCTTGTCAGCTCTCTTTAGGTGGACAGCCTTGCCTCAGTAGGTTTGCAGGTGTGTCATACACTTTCCATTTTCCCTTTTCCATTTTTAGATGCTGTACACAGCACCTAAAAAAAGGTATTTGCTCCCTTCCCCCTTCTTGCTTTTATGTCACATGTTAGAGACCACCAAACTAATCTTAATTTTGGATGTGGTGACTACTTGTCCATGAAAATCAAAAAACTCACGACTTAGAGGTGAACAAACCAAAAATGAATGTAACTCAAAGTACAGTACAAAAAACTCAAAGTTTTTTGCAGTACAAAAAATTCCAAAAAATGTCAAAATGCAGTTCCGTGTTGGTTTATTCCAGGTCTTGCAGGCAAACAACATGGTACAAACTTCAAACCATCCCTTTCTGCCTCTCCTGCTCTGGTTCCTGCATTGGCTTGACTGACTGCCTTACCTGCTTACTCACTGATTGACTAAGCTGACTGACTGTTGGTTCCTGAAGGACTGGTAAAAAAAAAAACCACATGACCACCGACGTTCATCCCGAGCTACCTAAAGCCTATGTACGCTGCTGCCCGTGTCCTCACTAAGACTAAGAAAGTAGAGAACATCACCTCAGTTCTAAAGTCCTTACACTGGCTCCCTGTATCTCAGAGAATAGACTTTAAAATACTTCTGTTAGTCTATAAATCCCTGAATGGCTTAGCACCTAAATACATCACAGACTTGTTATCAGTGTATCAACCCTCCAGACCACTAAGGTCTTCTGGCTCCAGCCTTCTCTGCATACCTAGAACCAGAACCAAACACAGAGAAGCAGCATTTAGTTCCTATGCTCCACTTATCTGGAACAAACTTCCAGAAAACTGTATAAGTGCAGAAACCTTAGTTCCTTTAAATCAAGATTAAAAACACATTTGTTGAGGATTGCCTTCAACTGCTCTATTTAAACTGTTCTACTGAAACATCACTAGTTCAACTTTTTTAGTCCAACTGTTTTTAATGTTCTATTTTGTTTAAGATAAGATAAGATAGGCTTTATTGATCTCACATTGGAGAAATTCACATGTCACAACGGCTCAGTAATCATAATCAGAATGCAGGTGCCAAAAGTAGGACAAGGTGCATCGGTTATATACAGTGTGTCCTCGTTTATACAGTGTATCAAAAAAAGAAGTAGATTAGAAAAATAAGAATAAAAATACAAAATAGAAAATTGTCACGATTTGTCTATGGATGAACCCAGAACCACAACACACGGAACTTAAAATGAAAAGTCTTTATTGAAGGGTTGAAGGGATATGGATGGACCAGAGAGACAGGACTGCACAGGTACGAGGGTGTAGGTGATGGCAGGAGCTGACGGCTCGGAGAGAGAGCACCTGGATCCAGAGGCAGACAGCAGAGTCCACAGCTCAGCATGGAGCTAGCCTGAGCACAGCAGCAGGTCCTTCAGGTCGGCAGAGAATTCGCAGTTCGGCAGAGAGCTTGGCCACAGCAGCAGGCCCTTCTATATGGCAAAGGGGAACCGGGGCAAGGCAGCAGAATACACAGGGAGCAAAACCTTGAGGTGAAAACAGAGGTGACAGGATTCCACAGGCAAACAGGCATGGAGAAGGTGTAGATTGATGACGGACCGGCCCTGGAGTGAAACAGAGGGAGGCTTAAATAGGGAGGCTAGAAGGTGAAATGCGTCTGACTGATTAATTACCAACAGGTGTGGCTGACTGCAAAGGGAGTGAAGGGAAAACTTAAGTGAGGGGAAAAGAGGAGCTGAAACTAACAGAAATAAAAGTCAAATCATAACTAAAATCCAAACAAAGAGGCACACTGAAAACTAATATCAAACAGAAAGCTAAGTTAAAACTCAACCCTGACAAAAATAGAAATAAGGCAGAGGATGTCTTATGTACATTCACGGTGACTTATATACATATGTATTGACATATATTGAGGTGGTAAAAGCAGCAGAAGTCACTTCTTTCAGGATTATTGCACAGTGTATTAAATAGAATTGCACATTAGTTATTGCACGTTGGTTATTACAGTTATAGTTACAGTTATAGTGCAGCATTGTATAATCTGATAGCAGCAGGGATTAATGACCTGCGGTAACGCTCCTTTTTACAGACAAGGTGTCTAAGTCTGTCACTAAAGGAGCTGCTCAGCTCCTCTACAGTCTGGTGCAGGGGGTGGAAGGTGTTGTCCATGATGGATGTGAGCTTGGACAACACCCTCCTCTCCGCTACTTCCTCCACAGAGTCCAGAGCACAGCCCAGGACAGAAGTGGCCTTCCTCACCAGCTTATTCAGCCTCTTTCTGTCCCGCTCTGCGCAGCCAGGGGCCCAGCAGACGACAGCGTAGAGGAGGGCTGAGGCCACCACAGAGTCATAAAAGGTTTTTAGCAGAGGCCGGCTCACTCCAAAGGACCTCAGACTCCTGAGGAGGTGGAGGCGGCTCTGGCCCTTCTTGTACAGAGTGTTGGTGTTATGAGTCCAGTCCAGTTTACTGTTGACGTGAACACCCAGGTATTTGAAACTCTCCACAGTTTCTATGTCCTGCCCCTGGATGTTCACGGGGGAGGGAGGTGGGGGTCTTCTCCTGAAGTCGATCACCATCTTCTTGGTCTAACTGGTTTCTACATTTTATTCCTACTTGCTTTTATTCTGTTTTATTTTCCTATATTTTAATCATGTAAAGCACTTTGCATTGTCTCTGTACTGAATTGTGCTATACAAATAAATTTGCCTTGCCTTGCCTATACAGGTCCATCTCAAAATATTAGCATATTGTGATAAAGTTAATTATTTTCCATAATGTAATGATAAAACTTGAACATTCATATATTTTAGATTCATTGCACACTAACTGAAATATTTCAGGTCTTTTATTGTCTTAATACAGATGATTTTGGCATACAGCTCATGAAAACACAAAATTAGCATATCATGAAAAGGGTCTCTAAACGAGCTATGAACCTAATCATCTGAATCAACAAATTAACTCTAAACACCTGCAAAAGATTCCTGAGGACTTTAAAACTCCCAGCCTGGTTCATCACTCAAAAGACCTGAAATATTTCAGTTAGTGTGCAATGAATCTACAATATATGAAGAAATGGGAAATAATGAACTTTATCACAATATGCTAATATTTTGAGATGGACCTGTATATACGTGACACACCCAAGACCCAAACAAAACCAATTAACTAATTAAACAAATTACTAACAAATAAATGTATGCTAAACAACTAAATTTAAACAAAAATATTAATACAACAAATAATCAAATTGTCACGATTTGGGTTTTGTCTTGGTTTATGTTATCAGATTTATTAGTTAAGTTTCTGCTTTTGGGGTCTTGTTTGGTTTTGTTTTAGACATGTTGTTCTGTTTAGGTTACCTGTTTTCCACCTGTCACTTTATCAGTTCTGTTTGGTCTCCCCTCAGCAATCTGTCAGCTTTCTTGCCTTGATTAGATCCACCTGCTCACTTATAATTAGTCTTCACTCCTGTTCACCTGTTCACTCCCCTATATAGTCCTGCCACAAACCTCTGCAATCTGCCAGATCATTAACGAGCCACGGTGAGTTTAGTTCCAGCATTCTTTATTCTGATTGACCTGTTGACGATAACCCGAGAGCCTTTTTGATTCTGAGCCAGCCTGTTCCCTGATCTGTTTTTCCTGCCCTGTCTGACTGATTTACCGGTTTACCGACTAGTTTCTGTCCTATGGTTATCCGTGCTTGCTTTGCCCTGTCTGTACCTCTGCCTATTTTGGACTGCTTTTGTGTACCGGATTTTGGACTGCCCTTTTGACTATTGAGCCCGCCTGTTCCTGTTTTCATTATTAAAATCCTGTTTTTTGCCTTAACCTCACTTGTTGGGTTTGAATACTGGGTTTGCCTGATTCACGATCATAACAGAATGATCTGGCCCACTAAAACCTATCGCCCAACAAGTTTTTAGAGGTTTTTTTTTTTTTTCCCCTCCACACGCTATGGCTTGGGAGGGTTCCAGATTGGCGTTCTGTCCCCCTGGTATCGGTCCCAGACGCCATCTCTCCAGCAGTCGCAGCAGCAGTAACCCGCTGCCTGCTCCGAGTTTACGATTGGGAGGGCTCTTTGTCACAAATTCAGATTCAACTCAGAATAGAAGGGATCACTCACCCAGCGACACCGCTGTCGGCTCTGCCCATGGGTTTTATCCAGAACCAACTTTGTTTATGGAGGTCGAAGCGGAGGTGGTGCGGGATCTTCGCCCGGATCTTTTTTTCTCTCTCCCTCCAGAGGAGGAGATGCAGGGAACGCTGTGGGCTCCACCGATCCCGGCTCTACCGACAGGATCAAACCTCCAGCAAGTCCTGCCGTCCCGCCGTCGGAGGAGGGGACGGAAACCTGTGGGTCGCTCCTTCACCCGTTCTGTTCGGCCGACAGGCGAGTCAGTACCGCGCCCGTCCGTTGCCACTTCCTGCCCAGTGGATCGGAGTCCGGTGCTTCCCAGAGCTGAGCAGCCCACAGCGCCTCCTGTTGGCGCCCGTGATGCTGAGGATCTGGCTCTGGAGGACCAGTTAAGAGCTTTTGCCCCTATTATTAAAGACCTTAGGGAGGTTCTTTTCTGCCAGTATTCAGAGGAGCTGGAGGCAAAATTAAAGGAGGTCGAGGGGCACTATAGAGCGGCTCTCCAAGGTTTCTATAGTGGACTCAATCCTGTCCCCAAGGGTCCAGCCGACGCCCCGGCACCTGCACCTGTCCCAGAGGACCCGCCTCCTACCTCAGCTCCAGTGCCGGCCTCCGGCAGCTATAAGGCAGCACTGTCTGCGCAGCCGGTCCAAGACGCTGCAACCCCGGAGGCTCCGCAGCCGGTCCGAGACGCTGCAACCCCGGAGGGTCCGCAGCCGGCCCGAGACGCTGCAACCCAGGAGGGTCCGCAGCCGGCCCGAGACGCTGCAACCCAGGAGGGTCCGCAGCCGGCCCGAGACGCTGCAACCCAGGGGGGTCCGCCGCCGGCCCGCGACGTGGGAACCCAGGAGGGTCCGCCGCCGGTCTGGGACGTGGGAACCCAGGAGGGTCCGCCGCCAGTCTGCGACGTGGGAACCCAGGAGGGTCCGCCGCCAGTCTGCGACGTGGGAACCCAGGAGGGTCCGCCGCCAGTCTGCGACGTGGGAACCCAGGAGGGTCCGCCGCCAGTATGCGACGTGGGAACCCAGGAGGGTCTACCACAGGCCCACGATGAGGGGGTTCAGACGAGCCCTCTTTCAGGCCGCAACTCGGGGGCTCATCGGGACACTGGGCGCCGTGGCCCTCGCCCAGACGACAAGCGGCGCCGTGGCCCTCGCCCAGACGACAAGCGGCGCCGTGGCCCTCGCCCAGACGACAAGCGGCGCCGTGGCCCTCGCCCAGACGACAAGCGGCGTCGTGGCCCTCGCCCGAACGACAAGCTCCGTCGGGGGCCTCGCCGAGAAGACAAGCACCCAGAGCCCCATGGAGACTTAGAGGCCCCTGGACCTCTTCGGAAGCTCTTACCCCCTCATCTTTGGCTTGACAGCCAATTTCCCAAGTGGCTGACCAAACTGTCTTTGTCGGAGGTTCTGGAAGGGTTATTGATGAGGTTCTGGGTGTTAAAGGGTCTGGGAGCATCTGAAGTCTGTAGTCCGGGGCCTCCTGAACCTGAAGCCTGTAGCCCGGGGTCTCCTGAACCGGAAGCCTGTAGCCAGGCCCCGTCTGAACCTGAAGCCTGTAGCCAGGCCCCGTCTGAACCTGAAGCCTGTAGCCAGGCCCCGTCTGAACCTGTAGCCTGTAGCCAGGTCCCGTCTGAACCTGTAGCCTGTAGCCAGGCCCCGTCTGAACCTGTAGCCTGTAGCCAGGCCCCGTCTGAACCTGTAGCCTGTAGCCAGGTCCCGTCTGAACCTGTAGCCTGTAGCCAGGCCCCGTCTGAACCTGTAGCCTGTAGCCAGGCCCCGTCTGAACCTGTAGCCTGTAGCCAGGCCCTGTCTGAACCTGTAGCCTGTAGCCAGGTCCCGTCTGAACCTGTAGCCTGTAGCCAGGCCCCGTCTGAACCTGTAGCCTGTAGCCAGGGGCCGTCTGAACCTGAAGCCAGTAGCCAGGGGCCGACTGAACCTGAAGCCAGTAGCCAGGGGCCGACTGAACCTGAAGCCAGTAGCCAGGGGCCGACTGAACCTGAACTCTGTAGCCAGGCTCCTCCTGAACTCTGTAGCCAGGCTCCTCCTGAACTCTGTAGCCAGGCTCCTCCTGAACTCTGTAGCCAGGCTCCTCCTGAACTCTGTAGCCAGGCTCCTCCTGAACTCTGTAGCCAGACACCTCCTGAACTCTGTAGCCAGGCTCCTCCTGAACTCTGTAGCCAGGCTCCTCCTGAACTCTGTAGCCAAGCGCCTCCTGAACTCTGTAGCCAGGCGCCTCCTGAACTCTGTAGCCAGACGCCTCCTGAACTCTTTAACCAGGCCTCTCTTCTAGCTCTTAGTCCGGCGTTGTCTCCAGCCTTTAGTCCGGCGGCAGGTTCTGTTCTTTCTCTCTCCAGACGTCGGTTCCTGAGGGTCCGGTTCTACCGACGGTCCCCGAGGTTGCTGCTCGGCCGCCGGCCTATGAGAGACCTGCTCCGCCGCCGGTCTATGAGAGACCTGCTCCGCCACCGGCCGCCGGACATCGTTGCTAACCGGGGCCGTCCTTCAGGACACCCGCCGGATTACCTGTCTCACAGAGGTCGTCCGCCGGAGAACCTGACACGCCTAGGACGTCCGCCGGAGAACCTGACACGCCTAGGACGTCCGCCGGAGAACCTGACACGCCTAGGACGTCCGCCGGAGAACCTGACACGCCTAGGACGTCCGCCGGAGAACCTGACACGCCGAGGACGTCCGCCGGAGAACCTGACACGCCGAGGACGTCCGCCGGAGAACCTGACACGCCGAGGACGTCCGCCGGAGAACCTGACACGCCGAGACCGTCCTTCGGGACGTCCGCCGGAGAACCTGACACGCCGAGGCCGTCCTTCGGGACGTCCGCCGAACAACCTGACACACCGAGGCCGTCCTTCGGGACGTCCGCCGGACAACCTGACTCGTCGGGGCCGTCCTCCTGGACGACCGCCTGAGAACCTGACTCGTCGGGGCCGTCCTCCTGGACGACCGCCTGAGAACCTGACTCGTCGGGGCCGTCCTCCTGGACGACCGCCTGAGAACCTGACTCGTCGGGGCCGTCCTCCTGGACGACCGCCTGAGAACCTGACTCGTCGGGGCCGTCCTCCTGGACGACCGCCTGAGAACCTGACTCGTCGGGGCCGTCCTCCTGGACGCCCGCCTGAGAACTTGACTCGTCTTGTTTTGTTTGAGTTTTTATTTGGACATTTATTTGATTCTAGCCCTCCATCCTGTACCTCCCTCCACCCACCCGAGCTAGTCTGTTTTGTTTCTGAGGCCGTCTGGAATCCGGCCTTGAGGAGGGGGTTCTGTCACGATTTGGGTTTTGTCTTGGTTTATGTTATCAGATTTATTAGTTAAGTTTCTGCTTTTGGGGTCTTGTTTGGTTTTGTTTTAGACATGTTGTTCTGTTTAGGTTACCTGTTTTCCACCTGTCACTTTATCAGTTCTGTTTGGTCTCCCCTCAGCAATCTGTCAGCTTTCTTGCCTTGATTAGATCCACCTGCTCACTTATAATTAGTCTTCACTCCTGTTCACCTGTTCACTCCCCTATATAGTCCTGCCACAAACCTCTGCAATCTGCCAGATCATTAACGAGCCACGGTGAGTTTAGTTCCAGCATTCTTTATTCTGATTGACCTGTTGACGATAACCCGAGAGCCTTTTTGATTCTGAGCCAGCCTGTTCCCTGATCTGTTTTTCCTGCCCTGTCTGACTGATTTACCGGTTTACCGACTAGTTTCTGTCCTATGGTTATCCGTGCTTGCTTTGCCCTGTCTGTACCTCTGCCTATTTTGGACTGCTTTTGTGTACCGGATTTTGGACTGCCCTTTTGACTATTGAGCCCGCCTGTTCCTGTTTTCATTATTAAAATCCTGTTTTTTGCCTTAACCTCACTTGTTGGGTTTGAATACTGGGTTTGCCTGATTCACGATCATAACACAAATAAATGAAAAATTAACTAAATAATCTAAATTCTAAAACATAACAAAAATAGAGAAATAGCTCCTACATTGGATAAAGATAACCTGAGTAAATACAAGAGCATTTTTCAAATGATGATTCCATTAAACTAAAGAAAAAAGCAATCAAAACTAAACTGGCCCACTGACACCCCCACCTCCAATTAAATCACAAATTAACAGTGATTAATCTACACAATCTACACAACAGGGAATTTAAATAGGACCTCTCTGACGGCAGAAAGATGTCAAATGGAAAAGGCATCATCTAAAATGGTTTTTAGATCTATAAATATTTTAAAGACTGTAGGAAAACAATAAATTGATATCAATCAGTCTGAAAAGGGTTGCAAAAGTCATTTCTAAGACTTTGGAACACCAGCGAACTAGAGCAATTATCCACAGCTTTAGAACACATGTAGCAGTGATTAACCTTCCCAGGAGAGAAGGAGGTCACAAAACTACCCAGCGGTATTAAAGCTTTTGCTCCAGTTAAGGTCAATGTACATGATTTAACAATAAGAAAGAGAACCTGTCCAAAATAGTATCAACGGGTCAGTTCCAAGGTCACTGTTGACCATACAGAACATAAAGGTCGGTTTCACATTTGCCAAAAAACATCTTGTTTTGGGAAAATATTTTTTGGTGGTGTATTGAGACAAAAGACAAACCTTTTGTTTCACATCGTGCCAGGTAGTTTGGAGAGATTTTCCCGTAGTGAAATCATTCTTTGATAACTGTTTTTGGTATTCCTTCAGGTTCGTTGTCCAAAATTACAATTTGCTTAGTAATCTGAAACATTTACACGTGACAACAAAAAAGAGATATTGGTAAGCAGCCAGATACTTTTTCACAGCACTAAAAGTGCCATGACATCAGACAAGAATGTCTGATTCTGACTGATGTTCTGCCAAGTTATAATGATCCATGAAGAACTGGACATTTGTGGGCAAAGAAAATAGGAAAAGTTGCCCTGCCTGTCCCCCTGCCCTGAGTAAATCGGGAGTAAATCATGAACCGTATTATAGCGGCCTTGTGCACAGTTAAATTGAGAACCTTGGACTGGCCCTATGCTATTAGTCATCCTTTTCTTGTAGGGTCCACCTTACAAAGTTCAGTCACTCTTTAACGCGAACACACATTGCACAAAAAAGCATCGTCCACACAGCCTGAGCTCTGTTTCATGTGCAATGCTTTTAGCTCGGCAGTGTTTCAGTAAACCCACAGAGCACCGCTGTTTCCAACCTAAGTTGATTCCTGGAAAAGCGGCCCACCCTCCTGTTAACAAACACTGGCCCACAGGATGGAGAGAAAGATGGACGTCAAGAGCCTGCCGGGTGTAATGGGCCATAGCATGGAGGTGAGAAGCCATCATGGGTCAGCTGGTACCTGCAGTGACAGATGGCTGAGTGGGAACTGTTAGGGGGCCACTTGGCACCTTCGGGTGTGAGACCCAAAGCATGTACAAACACCTGCAGAGGTGCTACATATTTCACTTTACACACATCATTGCGAGTGCAGCTACGTTCTTCATAGATTTTTTTTTTTATTAGTGTGAAATGTGATATCAGGTTATTTACCAATGTTTGCCTGTGTCTCATTTTTGCAGTATATGTCTTTAATTTCTCAGTAACAGTTCTATGCATCTTCAGCTTTATGTGTTTTTATGCATTTGACATCAAACATATTTTCACCCACCAACCAGTGGTCTAATCAGGTACGATGACAGAAGCCTCACATTTGGCAAAATTAAATAAATAAATAAAAAGTAAAACCTGACGATTCCCAAGAATTCTGGGAAAATATTCAGTAGACGAGGAAAAAAGGGGGAGTTTGTGGGAGGTGTGCGCTCGTTAGATCAGACATAAAACTAGCAGAGCGTTTTTAAAAAGATAACCCCTATCTGCAGTACGGTAAGTAATAATAGATAATTATTAAATAATAATGATTTAAAAGAAACACTTTGGGGCAAAAAAAATCACTGTATGATTATGTAAACAAAGGCTCAATTGAACATTTTGACATTTGAAAAAACAAACACCATGATAACTTATTCTAAGCGCCTAAGAAGTACACTAGTTTCCACAATGTTAATTACTTTGTCATAGCGGACATGAGGAGTTGTTTCTCTTTGAACATGAGCATAATTGCCTCAAAATGTTCTTGGTTGAGTTTGCTTCGCAGCTTATTCTTGATCAACTTGAGTAGAGAAACTTCTCTGACAGGCAACCTGAGACGATGAAAGGGTCACCTAAATGTGTATGCCAGCCCGATACCCGGGTAGGTCTCAGGTTAACCTGGGTCCTCTTGTCTCCGTGCCTGGGGTATATCCTGGGCTACTGTCATATCACTGGGCACTGTGTCACCTTCTCTTCTCTGAGCATCTGGTTCACCTATGAAATAATATGCGGATGCACATACTTAGCACCGACACTGCCCCCACACACATCACATGTTGCACATAGGGCATCAAACAAAGACGTGAGTTGGTGAATAGAAAATGGTTTAGTAACGTGAATGCTGAAAAAAAACTTGCAACTAGGGCTGTCAAGGTTGACATGTAAATGCGCGTTAACACAGTTTCCTTTTAACATCCGTCATTTATTTCAATGCTCGATTAATGCACATCGCCCCACAAAGCATTTGTGCTTATGGCACTCAAATGGCCAGTTTTTTTACTTACCAGCTGTGCCTGTCCTCTACCTAATTTTGGTTTGATCAATATTTTCTGTCTAGTATTGCACTTTGAATGCAGCACTCTTATCATATGTTAGATTTATTTTGGATTATACATTTTAAATACATTAAAAATAATTTCAATAGCCATTGCCTAATTACATGATGCATATTTTGCTTTTTAAAGTTTATTGTTTAGTTTGGTTACTTATTGTAGTAACATAGCAAAATGTTCAAAGTGACATTAGCTTATTTATAATGCTAGTTTTTAGTTAAATTATCAACCTAATGTTATGTCTTCCATTACCAGTTGCCTTGTTTGTCTGTCTGTCTTCTTGTAAAAATGTCAGTGAGATTTGCGCCTTTGGCAGCATCCTCCACTAATGTCTTGCTTTTGTTTAACCTAGCTTTTTCAGCCCCATCTGGTCTTCTTATCCATTTTTACTGGCTAATCAGTAACTTGGCCCATCGTCTCTGCTCTGCCTACACTTTTTCTAGAGATGTGCTGTAGGGAGTGAACTCAACTAACTTTCAGCTATTCTGAGGTGTTTTTTATGAAATGGTAACTCCCAAACTGCCAGTGCCATATTTTAAAGGGACAGATCAATTTGGAGTGAAAAGCGCTGTTAAAATAAATTAATTCCCGTCATATTTTTTCCTTTGACTTATCAAAACTGGTGAAACAGATTGTGACCCTATCCACAAGCACACTTGATTTTGAGAACTGAATAGGTTAAGTCAAACATTATTTGGTTGAAATACCACAACTAAATTAAGGTTTTATAGTGGCCTAATCAAAGTCCTTCCTTAAATTTCACTGAGGTTGTGTAGTGAGACCTTAAACAGGTCTCTCATCCTCAAAAATCCTCCAAAAGGGCTGCAAAGAAGAGTGGGCCAAAATGCCTCCACAGTGAATGAAGACTCATTGCCGGTGTTATGCCAGAAGCTGTTTGAATATGATTATTATTATTAATTATAATTTGGGGTTATAATTTTAATAATAGGTTATTCAAACTCCAATAGTAGCTATAACAAAGTATGACTCAAATGGTAGTGAGTATAAGGCTCTAAACTTGTAATGATTAAATACCACTAATGCATTTATTAATTAGCTGTTATGAACTCATTTATGCCGGAACAAGATTATCCGATCGGCTCCTGACCGAAGAGATTTATCCAGCAAGCTATGAGACCCCAATATAACTGCAATTAGAGTTTAAATCCTTATTCCTTATCACCAATCCAATGATAATGTCTCTGTGTTAATGTCAGATGTTAACTCGAAAAGTAGGTAACTCTATATTCTGAAAGACCATGCAGCTCTGAATTGGAATGAACACAAACAATTACTATTCCACACGTTGTAATTTATTGAACAAACAATTCCTCTCTCTGTCTCTCCTCGAGGTTGGTCGGTTTTCTTCAGCTCTCCGGAGCTCCTTATCTGCTATTACCCTGCCCCCCTCTCTCCTGCTATTTGCTTCATTTTGTGTCTTTTGTACCATTTCTTCATAGCAACTAAAAGCTGAAAAACATGGATCTGGTAAGCTGGTCTCTCAATACTATTGATACATTTTTTTCGACCGGTAGGCAACGAAAGGGGGACCCATCCGGTCCTGATTTGACTGATTTTGTGGGATACACACTATATTCCTGGATGGACAACGGTGTGTCTTTCGACTTTGTCATTCCTGGACGTTTGAAATTTTTACATTGGATTAAGGATACTTGGATCTCTACTTATTGGTTTTTGTGAATTTTTGAAGTATCAGCAAATACAGCGGATGTCAGTAGCCATTTGGCCTTTATCAGGCTGCCGGCTGCAAACAACGTGCTCACTATGGCTGTGAACGGACAAAACCTGGAAGGTGAATGGAGCAGAGCCGAAAGCTGGCTGTGCTGGTCACGACCCAAAGCTTGTGACCAAAGATGAGGGTAGGAACATAGATCGACCGGTAAATCGAGAGCTTCGCCTTTTGGCTCAGCTCTCACTTCACCACAACGGATCGGTACAGCGCCCGCTTCACAGCAGACGCCGCACCAATCCGCCTGTCGATCTCCCGCTCCATCTTCCCCTCATTCGTGAACAAGACCCCAAGATACTTAAACTCCTCCACTAGGGGTAGCACATCCTCCCCAACCCGGAGAAGGCACTCTACCCTTTTCTGGCTCAAGACCATGGTCTCAGATTTGGAGGCACTGATTCTCATCCCGGCCGCTTCGCACTCGGCTGCGAACCGCTCTAGTGAGAGCTGTAGATCACGCCCTGATGAAGCCAATAGGACCACGTCATCCGCGAATAACAGAGACGCAATCCTAAGGCCACCAAAACGGATCCCCTCAACACCTTGGCTGCGCCTAGAAATTCTGTCCATAAAAGTTATGAACAGAATCGGTGACAAAGGGCAACCTTGGCGGAGTCCAACTCTCACCGGAAACGAGTCCGACTTACTGCCGGCAATGCGGACCAGACTCTGACACGGTCATACAGAGACCTGACAGCCCTTATTAAAGGGCCCGGTACTCCATACTCCCGGAGTACCCCCCACAGGATCCCTCGAGGGACACGGTCGAATGCCTTTTCCAGATCCACAAAACACATGTACACTGGTTGGGCAAACTCCCATGCCCCCTCCAGGATCCTGCTGAGGGTGTAGAGCTGATCCAGTGTTCCACGGCCAGGACGAAAACCACACTGCTCTTCCTGAATCTGAGATTCGACTATCCGACGGACCCTCCTTTCCAGAACCCCAGAATAGACCTTACCAGGGAGGCTTAAGAGTGTGATTCCTCTGTAGTTGGAACACACCCTCCGGTCCCCCTTTTTAAATAGGGGGACCACCACCCCAGTCTGCCAATCCAGGGGATCTTCCCCCGTTGTCCACGCAATGCTGCAGAGCCGCGTTAACCAACACAGCCCCACAACATCCAGAGCCTTAAGGTACTCAGGGCGAACCGAGGAGCTTTTTAACAACCTTGGCGACCTCAGCACCAGAGATGGGAGAACCCGACCCAGAGTCCTCAGGCTCTGCTTCCACAATGGAAGACGTGTTGGTGGGATTAAGGAGGTATTCGAAGTATTCCGCCCACCGACGCATGACGTCCCGAGTCGAGGCCAGCAGCACACCACCCCCACTATAAACAGTGTTGGTACTGCACTGCTTCCCCCTCCTGAGACGCCGGATAGTGGACCGGAATCGCTTCGAAGCCGTACGGAAGTCTTTCTCCATGGCCTCTCCGAACTCTTCCCACGCCCGAGTTTTTGCCTCGGCGACCAGCCGAGCCGCCTGCCGCTTTGACTACCAGTACACATCAGCTGTTTCCGGAGTCCCACAGGCCAATAAAGCCCGATAGGACTCCTTCTTCAGCTTGACGGCTTCCCTCACCGCTGGTGTCCACCAGCGTGTTCGAGGGTTGCCGCCGCGACATGCACTGACAACCTTGCGGCCACAGCTCCGACTAGCCGCTTCAACAATAGAGGCGCGGAAAATGGTCCATTCAGACTCAATGTTCCCCGCCTCCCTCGGGACGTGTTCAAAGCTCTCCCGGAGGTGGGAGTTAAAGCTCTAACGGGGGACTCCGCCAGACGTTCCCAGCAAACCCTCACAATACGTTTGGGCCTGCCAGGTCTGACCTGCTTCCTCCCCCACCATCGGAGCCAACTCACCACCAGGTAGTGGTCGGTGGAGAGCTCCGCCCCTCTCTTCACCCGAGTGTCCAAGACATGCGGCCGCAGGTCAGATGAAACGACAACAAAGTCGATCGTTGAACTACGGCCTAGGGTGTCCTGATGCCAAGAGCACATATGAAAACCCTTATACTTGAACATGGTGTTTGTGATGGACAATCCATGACGAGCACAGAAGTCCAACAACAGAACACCACTCGAGTTCAGATCCTGTGGGCCATTCCTCCCAACTAGGCCTCTCCAGGTCTCACTGTCATTGCCCACGTGAGCGTTGAAGTCCCCCAGAAGAACGAGGGAGTCCCTAGGAGGGGCACTCTCCAGTACCCCCTCCAAGGACTCCAAAAAGGGTGGGTAATCCGAGCTTCTGTTTGGTGCATACGCACAAACAACAGTCAGAGTCCGTCCCCCCAACACGTATGCGGAGGGAGGCCACCCTCTCGTTCACTGGGGTGAACCCCAAAGTACAGGCACCGAGATGGGGGGCAACAAGTATGCCCACCCCAGCTCGGCGCCTTTCACCAGGGGCAACTCCAGAGTGGAAGAATGTCCAACCCCTCTCAAGGAGACTGGTTCCAGAGCCAGAGCCATGCGTCGAGGTGAGTCCGACTATCTCTAGTCGGAACCGCTCAACCTCGCGCACTAGCTCAGGCTCCTTCCCCACCAGAGAGGGTTAGGGTTGTCCACTCAAGCCACAAAAAACAAGACCACCTAGCAAAGACGAGGGAAAACCAGTCAGAATCCAAGAATGAGGAGGCAGAGAGCCATCGCACCTGGCACAGACACCACAGGCATCCATGTGTAAGGTGCAGCAAAGGGTCAAATATAGTGGGGGTTTGGGTCACTGCATGGTTCTTGCCCCATGCCTGCAACATCCATTATCCCACACTTAAAGACGCTACTGATGTGTGATGTTGCATATGGTAGGGAGGAACAGATGAGCAAAAGGAACTGCCATGGATTTTCATGAGGGCCAGCTCCCCAACTTGCCCTCACTTGTAACGTCTGCCCACATAATAATACATCACCGATCAAGGCAAGGAAGTCCTCAGAGATCCCCAAAGGTGCCAGGGGGGGACTCTGCTCCAAGAACCTTGTTCCCCACTCCTAGTCATTCTTCCAGCAGTCTGCGAGAACCGGGCCAGCCAAGCAAAGTGAGTCAGCAGCCCAGGATAGAAACCCCACTGTCCACCCAGGTATAACCCAAATCCCTTAACCAACCACAGACCCAATTCAGCCCCATCCATGCCTACACAGCTCCAGCCCACCAAGCCTCAGGCATCATGGCCTCCTGCCCACCCACTGGGACAGCGAACCCACCCTAACACACAGGTAGCCACCCCACAGAGGGCCAGAACTGGCCCTAAGCCAGCTGGGGACCTAGCCCCAAGCCCGTCAACACCACCCAGGAACAGACGGAGAACAGACAAGAGGGCATGACGGACCATGGCCCAACCCCATTGAGTGCCAGAAGCCACAGCCCCACCACATTACTGACACCTCCATGCCAGACCAACAGCCACCTCAGGGAGCCATTCAGTCTGTCAAGAGAAAACCTTTAGGCCTCTGATTATCTCCAAAGAAACTAAATCTCATATTTTCTTAATGAAACTGTTGTCAAATATTTTTATTCTACCAATTCTATACCATTTTTTTATTTCACAATGTTTAGGACAGCAAGAAGTGTGTGGAATCTATTTGTTTCCAAATCCACTTTGTGACACAAGAAAGTCACAGAGAAGGCAAAGTGAGGGGCAGACGGACTATGTACTCTAGATAGGTTGCTAGGTCTTCACATGCTTCAGTCAAAAGCCATAGACAGGTGGACAGTGCCAGAGAGCATGAAGCTAGTTATCAGGTAAATTTACCATGCAGTCTGGACATGTGGCGGAAAGTGAAAAAAAACATTTGACACCTTTGTCCTGTTGTGTTCAATAAAGAATTGTATGTTGTGAAAACTCAAGGGTAGCATTTTGGATGATACTTTAGTTTTGGCCGTGGGAAAGACACTGTCTCAATGGGGTAACAGTACAAAAGCTGCAGAGAGGTGTGTTAAACTACGGCTCTGCTTTCCTGGTTTGAACCCTGGGTTGTCAGCATTTTGGAGAACTAATAAATACAAATAAACTTCACTGTTATATTGAATTAACTTACCTGTCCAACAAAAAGCCGGCAGCCTCTGCATCCGTTTTGAATCCCCGCTCCTTCATGAATTATCTCCACCTGGTAATAATAGCCAAAATAGACTCTTGTTTTTTTTCCTGGTTATTACATCTTTTTCTTTTCTTGGTTACTTTCTCTTCCCTCTTGCTGGGCAAAGAGTATTAACGGTCCTCCATTTCAACAAAAAAAGCAAATAAAATGGTCTACGGTCATCTTTGCTTGTTTATATTCCTGCACGACAGCACGTCTGCATATAGAAGACAGAAAGTGATAACGTATGCTTGACAAGTTTGTCCCTTTTTAGCTACTGAGATCAGAAATAGTGACACGACATGGCATCTGTCATTGGTTGCACCGATGCTTATGTATTTATAAACTACTAATTCTAAACTATGAGAATGCTTTCATTTTTTATGTTATGTTATTAGACTTTGCCAGAATATATATTTATAAATGCAATACTTGATTTCTTCTAATTAGAAGCCAAATTAATTACACACTGTCCCGTTAAGGAAGATAGTTTTCACTAGATGAAATTCAATGTTTACTTTTTTAATTCTAAATTCGGACTCTGTTTAGTTGGTTTCCATCCAAATTATTTGTTTTTTTTCAATGCTATATTATTTTTTCTGAAACAGTAAAAGGCAATAATTGTTTTCCATCACATACCGCTCAATGATTTATCTCTTTACTGAACAGGTAGAGGCCTTTTATGAAATCTGTTGAGATTTTTTCACATTCAATGATAAATTTAAATAATATAATGATTAGAGCAGATTATTTTTATGTCCAGAAATGCCAGTATAGAATATTTTTTCCCGTGACTGTATCACTCTCGGTGTATTCTGTCTTTCCATAAGTCTTTGCTGAAGATGGAAATTAAAAAGAATAACCTCCAAACACATTGTTTAGCAAACATGTTTAATAACGCAAGAGTTTATTTATATTCGTCTTGAGTGTCCATGTTTGAGAATAGTACCTCAGTCTCCACAACAGTGGATGAGAACTTATAGCCAGTAAATGAACCAGCGGCTGAAATGATGTGACTACTAAGAGATGAGGAGAATACTAAGATCTGCCCATTCTGGAAGCTGAGCAGCTCTGCTTAGTTTTCCAAAGTAACCAATAGAAATGTAAGGATACACAATGATGCAGATGTTGTACGCCATCTGGTGGCAGCTGCTGACCTCAGATCCGAAGATGGCAAAACTCTAAGAAAACACTGGAGAAGACTTTTCACTTTCAGAGACGCTTCTTGTAACCCAGAGCTCTTATCTGCAGATGTTTTAGAGAGCAGTAGCACTCAGCAGAGTACATCTGTGAACCATGAAAGCACATGCAGCTTTCTATGTTACAAACTGAACAGTATTTGGAAAGATTTTCGTTAAGTTGTGAAGCCTTTTCTAGTAAAGTTGGAATTCCACTTTATTAGAAATTGTAGGTACATTTGTAAAAGCTGCTCTCTTTTCAACTTGTTTTAGCCCAAACATGACTGACGTGTCCAAAGCTTATAAACTCCTGAAATAAATGCCATGTGTGGTAGATTCTGATCTCTGTTGAGAAAAATCTTCATTGAAAAAAAATCCAGTCTGAGTTATTAGTCACATCAGCGCATTTATTTCTAATTTTACAACCAAGTTGAATCCCACATTCTGATGGACATTCAAACATTTCTAAATACAACAAACAGCTCATAAAGGGATTTATAGACCAGTAAAATGAGGCCACAAAGAGCTCCATGGCCAGCATGAAAGCATCTTCTGAACTCCTCACCCTCCTTTCTATCTTCTGGCTAATTATAATATACGACCATGACTAATATATTAATTTAGGACAATAAATATCAATTATGATGAGATCTAACAAGATCACATCAGTTATCTGGTGGATGACATGGGAGGATTGTAAATTTCTCCCAAATTTCCACGTAAAGCTGTTTGTTGCTGCAGTTGTCAGAACATTTTTTTATTTTGTCATCTATTCATCAGCTTGAACCCCCTCTGCTTTCTCCTGGTTCTCCACAGATCTCTTTGCAAACAGGTGGGTGGGGTCGCGGCCCCTAAAGCCGGGCTGGATGTTAAACACGGGCATGTTCCTCCAGCTGGCCGGGTTGCTGTATGTAGTGGAGTCAGAGCTGGGGGTGCAGGGTTTGTTCTGGACGAGCTGTAGGAAGCTCTCCATGTCGGGCCCCAGGCGGGCCATGACCCCGGTCCTCACCGCTGTCACTGTCTGTTCATCACAGCCCTGCAGGGTCTGCAGCAGTGTGCTGTAGTATCTGTGGTTTCAACAGAGAAAATCACAATCACAAAGTATTCTGTCGTGTTGCAAACCTAAATTCATTGTGAGTCTTTGTGCTGTATGTCGCAGACGAACACAAAGTGCAGCATTATTGGGAAGTGGAAGGAAACTGATAAATTTTTCTCTTTTATAATTTCTTGAAGAAACCAAAAATCTGAAAAATGTGGGACGCATTTGTATTAGACATTTATATTAGCTTGAGCTCATTCCTATATGAATAAGCTCAAGCTCATTCAGATAGGATGGACTGCATGTGTAAATATCAGTCTGCCAAAATATTCAAGTGGAATTAGGTCTGGACTTTGACTGGGCCATTCTAACACGTTAATATGCTTTGATCTAACATGCCAATGGCTCCACAGGTTATCTCCTATGGTTACCCTGTATTTAGCTACACTTGAGGTTTTTTGTCGGATGTTTCACATTATATGTGAAAACATAAATTGTGAAGCACCTGTCTTTTTTTATCTCCCTCCACTTCCCCCATGTAAAATGTTTCTTCAACAGATTTCAAGGGCAGCGCCTGTGGACTCCGTGTAAGGCGGGGTCCGGGGCAGTTTGGAGGAACGCACCAAACGGCCGCGCTGAAATAGCAGCGGCCGACTGGCTGCGTTCCTTGGCAACGCAAGGCCTCAGTCGATCGTTCCCCCAAAATGTTTGTTAAGTGTATGTGATGGACGGTTGTACTGGAACTGAATTTTCGATTGCAATGCAAATTGCAGTTGACAATAACATTGATTGATTGATTGATTGATTGATTGATTGATTGATTGATTGATTGATTGATTGATTGATTGATTGATTGATTGATTGATTGATTGATTGATTGATTGATTGATTGATTGATTGATTGATCTTCCAGTCAATTGACCACCTAAACTCTCATTTCTGAAGAAAAGAATCTCCACAAGCTTCATACTGCCACCACCATGTTTCAGTGTGAGATGGTGTGTTTAGGGTGATGTGCCTCATGACTGTTCTGCCGCACAGTGTTTTGCATATAGGCAAGCAAGGTCAGTTTTGCTTTTATCTCAGCAGAACACCTTCTTCCTACGTGTTTGCTGTGTCTCCTACATGACTTCAGGCAAACAAGACTTCATGTGATGTTCCTCTAACCGTGGCTTTTTCCTTGTCACCCTTACATAAAGGCAGGCACATCTATATCATTGTCAATTTAAGGTGAGCAGTCATGTATTGGTATATTTGAAGTATTGCCGTCCTCTTTCCATTTTTTTAGATGGCAGAATAACAGAGAAGAACAAAGACAATCAGAGCTCTGTGAGATGTTCAGTGCTTGGAATGTTGTTCTATGACTAAACCCTTCTTTAAATGGATCCACAACGTTTGGCTAAACACAGAGGTATGCCACATATTTTTTGCTTTGTGTCACAAAAAAATAAGAAAACATTTTCATTCCATCCCTCAGTTGTGTGAACTTTGTATTGGTCTATCAAGTTAAAACGTAATGCCACGACACAAAATGTGAACATTACTGTTTGACAGCAAAAGCAACTTTAAGATATTCTTATATAATATATAACAGCTGAAAGAAAAACACATTTGTTGCTTCCACAATTTTAGCATTTTAAATGGTTGCCCCAGTTTATTCTGTTACTTTGAGTCTGTCATTTATATGGTGCTTGTGTGTGGTTCAGACAGTGACCCAAACTGGCTTAAACCAAAATGACATGAAGGACATCACATGTGAATGACATTTTATTATTTACAGAACTGTGTGCTTCTGGAAACTCCTGTAAATCCTACAGTAATTTCTATTGTTACATAATTCAAGCAACCCTATCAAAAATCTCTAAAAGGTCAGAGGATTAAATTGCTTTCAGGGTTGTTACAGTTCTGTTTCATTGTGTCTTATCAACTGTTATCACACGTTAGTATCTTCAGCGCTCACCTGTTGGGGAAGTGAGTCGGCACCTGCACAACCTCTCCGATGGAAGCAGGGTTTGACCGTGCCACAGTGCAGATGTCTAGACTGGTGTAACACTCCTCTTGAACCTTTAACAAGATGGGGGAAAACACCAAAGTGTGATAAGTAGTATAAAAAATTAGCCCGATACAATGACTGAGGTCATAACATCAAAAAACTAAATCTAAACTCAGATTGAGCTGTTTTATGTTTAAGCCTAAATCTTAACCGACCATAATCTGTTCAGCCATTGGCCGGAACAGAATAAGGCTAAAGATAATAGATTACTGCTGAGTCCAGGAATAAATTAGCATTTAAAAGCAACTCTGCCTCCATCAGTAAGAAAACCATGTAATTGGCTCAAACCTTCCATTTTCATCAAGATGAACATCTTTGGTAATTTATTAATGTATTTAACGATTTATCACCATAAAGGAAAAACATGTCATCACATGTTATTTAAATCTAATGAGAAATGAGAACCAGCCCATGTATTTTTGTTGTTCTTTAGCCCCTGAATCAGTGACATCACAAATGGGGAAACATGTCTCCAGCAACTGCACCAACTTAGCATACGTATCTTAGGATGTGCACAATAGAGCCTTCACATAAACATAATATGCAGTCACACAAGAATCTGATGTAGAAATTAAAGCAAATATACTTTCAAAGTGACAATAGGTGACTAATGTTAAAGATCGGAGGTTAAGGGAGGCAGTTTGGAATATTTTCCCAACCCTGTAAAGCCAGCAGCCTGTGGCATCCAAAACAAAAGGGAACTTAAATAAAAAGAGACGGGGAAGTAGCAAACTAAAACAGATGTTATTTTTATGTTACTGCAAATGATGATGCACCTATGATGATTAAAAAAAAACAGGGTTATGCTGCAGAGGAAAATCTGACTTCTACATGAACATTTTCTCTGTCAACGAACCTCAGCGATCATCCTCTGGAAGACGTTGCAGTGGCGGATGGTCTGGAAGACTTTGTTAGAGATCCCCTGGGAAATGCACTGCAGACTCTTCTTCACAAAGGTTTTACCCTGAAGGACAAAAACTGAAGTCAAGCTGAGAAACTGGTGAAAAGTGGGCAATAATCAGTGGCCAAGGGGGATCTCCTCACTTCTGTGTTGAAGGTGGCAGCAGCGTGAAGGAACAGCTCACAGATCTCGTGCATCCCGTCAGTGTCGCAGGTGGAGTTTTCGAGGCAGGAAAAGAATCCGCAACCGACTGTCATTGCGTCATTCAGACATCTGGCCACATCAGCTGCAGCAACACATCCAGCGGAGCACTTTTACACAGAAACTCCATTACATCTACACCCCACTTTAAATCTGTGGTTTCCTTTATGGCCCCACAGCGTCACTCGGTAGTCTAAATCCGCAGGGTGATCAAGTAAAGGTGGTTATCATCATAAACACACCCAGAAAAGAATGAACCATCAAACTGGCTACAGCCAAAGAATTGATACTTTGTGTTACTTTATCTTCTCCAAACTGTTAAGGTAATTTTCTTTAAATAAAACAAAGTCAGCAACAGTTATTCAAAGATGCTTGAAACTCAATAATTTTCTTTGGAATATATTTTTGAATGAGATAACTTTTAATAGAAAATAATGATGGAAAAGTCAAAGTCAGATGAAAAGTCATTATTTTGGACTGATTGTTAAGTTTATAGATTTTTTTTGTTTTGTTATGATATAAAACATTATGCCAATAATGTTATGAGTGAATTGGATGAAATGAGATGAAATGGATCACATTTTCTCCAATGAGCCATAAAACCGTGAAATTATTTCCGCTGTACTCAATCCAGGGATAGAAAAGATTGAATTGGACAGCTTACCCAGCCAACCTGTGAGAAACTATAAGTTCAATCTTTTTTCCATTCAGTGAACCCACTGTACCAAGGATTAGCAAAATGAGCTGAAAACAGCATTATTCTGTGTGGGAGTTGTTAATGAGGCAAAAAACTCAAGATTAGCTCTTTTCAGTAACACTAAAGTATTTAAAAAAAAAAACAAGTGACGGAAGCACCAAAAGTCCAGAAAGAGAACAACATTTTCTATGGAGGCATGCCTGCATATGTCAGCAAGCTGAATGTTTTACAGTTTAATGATTTCTTTGTCAGGTTTTCTCAGTCTGCTAACTCCACAGCAGGAACAAGACACAGAAGCACAAGTTTACAGTAAGTTATGCTAACCACATCAAGCCCACTAATCAGGCTTAGGGTTAACATAAAATGCCAGGGACAATTCCAAAAAGTCTAAACGATATCCATTTTTTCTTTACTGCAAAAGATGAATGGTATGCTGAGCTGAAACCCCAACTGCTCTCACACACAGTGTGACTTCGCCTCTGGTCTTAATATGAGTGATAATGTTACAACAAACGAATGATTTAACAATCTAATAAGTAACAGTAAATTTGAGATTTTGCTTCTTAAATCGGACACAGCTGATATTTGTTCTGGAAATGATTGTGTAGAATAAAAATTAATATCCTGTCTTCCACATTTTAAAGTGTGCAATAAGAAACGTTAGGGAGCTATAATCTTGTAAAGAATTACAGGAGATATGTGTTGTACATGGTCAGTGAGGCAGAGAATGGCCTCTCTGTAACTTTGGGCTGTTTTTTAGTTATTTATTGTACGAAACACATCTAAAAGTTAAGACGGTTACATTTTCGATTTAACCAGAACGTATTTAAAAATGTTTTGTGTTGTTGTACATAGATCTCGAACATAAAGAATAATAGGATAAAATGGTTTTGGTATCTCAGGGCTTTAAAAAAAAGTCAGTGATTGAAAATGTTTGATGTAATCTGTAGGGGAAGATAACTGGCCTCTGCCTAAGACATCCCTGAGAATGTCCCAGCTGTCCAAACAAAAATGTGATGACTTTTTACCTTCGTCAAATAAGAAATATTATCTTTAATTTCTCAAATTTAACATACATAATAGAAGTACGCCTATTTCACTGACAAAAACAAAACATTATCAGTGATTATTATAGGAGTGTTTGACTGTAATACTGCAGAGCATGACTTGGGCTGATCCTCTTCCCTGCTTAAAAAACAAAGCTAGACCAATCAAAACTTGTTATATGAGCTTCCCCCTACTAGAGTCTACATATGTCTTCACTCCACAATTAGACAGTCATTTTGCAATTATTTACAATTATCTCGTTCAAAGATAACAAAACTTAAGCACTGATTTTCAAACTAGAGTGAGAAAAACCAGACATACTATACTTTTTCTAAGATAACGAAGAGGCACTCACTGGGGCTGTTTGCAGAGAAGCGCGCCCGGCGGGGAGCCGCCTCCTCCGGTGGCATCTGGAAGCCGGAGGCGAGGCAGAGGGAGAGGAGGAGCGGCAGAGCGGTGCTGCGCAGCATCTTGTTCCACGGAGCTGATGAGGTTGAGGAGTCGGTGTGCTGCTCTGAGCTGGCTGCAGATGGTCAGGCTTGGTGCTGCCTCTCTGGCTCCACTACGGGTATTTATACTGAGCCCGCTCCGAGGGAACCAATGAGAGCGCGCCGTTCCCACGGGCGCTCCAGGTCATGGTTTATTCATGCGCGCAACTATCCTCCACAGCTAATTGGATTTTTCCAGTAACAGCAGCAGGTACGGAGGTCCATTTGCACCAGGGTTTGCTTTTCACATAATGTTTCACAAATATGTCCACATCCATAGTGAATAATGTCACTTAATTAAGAAGTCGTTCAAACAGGTGGAGGAGCGTTTTATGTTTTTTTTTTTAGGTTTTCATCTGAACCGCGGCTCAGGAGCTACATACTTACAGTGCTTTCATTTTAGCAGGTGGATCTGATTCCAGTCACGTTTTCTGCGTTTCCTGGGAGGTGCGTCACAAGAGGAGACCGGTAGGACGTGACGGACTGTGGGACCACAACCTAGGTTTTTATTAACAAGGACCAGAATTTATGAACAGGTTCAGGATTGAAAACAGCATGGACTGTTGTAGGGGAAGCTAATCAGTTACAACTGTTGAATAGAGCTCAACAACTGCAGAAACAGACAGCCGACTCAAAAGTGAATAAGTCTTACGCTTTTAGAACTTAAAGAGGCATTGGGCTCAATGCAAAAAGGGAAATCGCCTGGCCTTGACGGACTACCTCCAGAGTTGTTTTTAGAACTCTGGGATGTTATTGGGCCACTGCTTTTAAATTCTCTTAACCATGCTTTGGTCACTGGCTCCTTCCATCGTGACCAAAATACATCTCTCATATCGGTCATACTAAAGAAAGATAAACCGTCTTTAAAATGCAGCAGTTACAGGCCAATATCACTTATCACAACAGAACTGAAGCTGTTTGCCAAGGTGTTAGTCAGAAGACTGGAACCATATTTAGGTAAATTAATCCATTGTGACCAAACAGGTTTCGTAAAGGGTAGACTAGCATCTGACAACATCCGACGACTTTGCCATATATTACATGCTTCAGAGTCAGTTACACACCCTGCAGCTGTTTTCAGCTTAGATGCACTTAAAGCGTTTGATCGGGTCAGTTGGCAATATCTGTGGCAGGTTTTGGAGAATTTTGGATTTGGCAAAACATTCATATCAATGATCAAAACACTTTATGCTAACCCTTATGCAGTAGTACAGACAAATAATCTTTTGTCCAAGACATTCTTATTACAGCGTGGAACTCGGCAAGGCTGCCCACTATCTCCTCTTCTTTTTGCTTTGTCACTCGAACCGTTAGCCCAGACAATCAGATTAGACGCGCACATTTCACCCATTATTGTACAAGGAACACAGCATAAAATTTCACTTTACGCTGATGACATATTACTTTTTTTTACTGAAATTTCTAAATCTCTACCTCAAATAATCAAAGTCTTCACACGGTTCAACCTATTTTCCAGTTTACAAATTAACTGGGATAAATCCCTCCTCATCCCCCTAAATGCCCCTGCAAAACAACTGACTTTACCGGCCGTTCAACATGTTCAGTGGCATAACTCCTCATTTACATATCTAGGCATAATTATAACCAATTTCTCAGCTATATCACATGTAAATTACAATAAACTTAAAACAGAGATTGCATTAGACACTCAGAGATGGTCCGGTCTCAAGATGTCATTGCAAGGCAGAATTGCGATACTAAAAATGAATGTACTTGGCCGTCTGAATTTCTTGTTCTCTATGATCCCTATCTCTCCACCAATTAACTATTTTGATGAGCTGAAGTCCTTGACTACAAAATTCTTGTGGAATGATAAAAGAGCTCGTATACGCCTTTCCACATTACAACGACCAAAACGCTCTGGAGGTTTGGCAGTGCCTGACTTTAAATTATATTATTGGTCTTTTCAAATAAAGCATTTGACAGTTTGGTGTAACAGAAATGTTGTCACTCCCTGGAGACAGATAGAGGAAGAACTGGTAAAACCACATAGGCTGATGGACATATTATTTTGCGGGCTGAAACCTAGGTCTGTGTGCAAAAAATTTGGGCCAATCGTGGGTAACTCCTTGAAAATTTGGTCGTCTGTCCAGAAACATATGGGATGTAATTTAAAGCTTTGTAACCGTTCTCCTGTTTGGTATAATTACAATTTACTGCAGCATTCTGGCCCCTACTTTAATGGCAGTTGGGCTTCCGGAGGAATTCACACTCTCCAGGATCTGTATGACAGAAATGGTCTGATCTCACTTCAAGAGCTTAAAGAGCGCTATTCTCTACCTGGGTTTCCCTGGTTTCTGTATCTCCAGTTGAGATCTGCAATACGTGCCCATGGAGTCCCGTGGAATTCACCTTTACCCTCCCATCCGTTAGAAGTTTGGATTTCCTCTCAAATGTCCTCTACTAGATTAGTGTCAACTATTTACAACGAAATGCTATCTAAGGGCGTTAAACCATTGGGAGTCATCAGTTCTTGGAATCGTGAATTTGAAGGTCAGGGTTTTAATCTGGACTGGGACAATATTTGGATCAACATACCCATCACGTCTAGGAATCCAGCACATCAACTTATTCATTACAAGTTTGTGCACAAATTTTATGTCACACCATTAAGACGTTTTATCATGAAACTGACAGATGATCCCCACTGTCCAAAATGCGATCAGAACACTATTGGCACATATCTTCATGTATTCTGGGAGTGCCCCCCTGTGTATAGCCTGTGGTCCAAGGTGCATAGTTGCCTTGAAAATATTGTAGGATTTCCCATTCCTATGCATCTCCCACTGCTTCTGTTCAATGATGACTCCGTTCTTAGTGGCAATATCAGATTGGCTCAGAGGAAAATTGTTTTCGCAGGACTAACTGCTGCTAAGAAGACTATAATACACTCATGGTTTTCCCCGGACATCCCATCAGCAAAAGAATGGATAAATCACTTTAGGGACATTGCCATTTTAGAAAGGTCATTGGCGGTTGTACACAAAGCACGAACATCTACTGTGCAGGCATGGGACACTCTTATCGGTTCTTTGGCTGACATAACATTGTTTGCCTGTGTATAAGGGATTTTCTGCCTGTGTGATGTTTGAAGTTCGGATCATCTCTTATCCTCTACCTCTCCTCACGGTTTATTGGTGTACATAATATGTACATGCTGGACTGTGTGTTGATAATTATGTGGATTGATGTGTATGTACATGCAGTTAATATTTCCCTTTTCTCCAGTGGAAAGGCAATGGCACTGTTTTTGTAATATGCTTAAATTGTTCAATAAAAATAAAAAGTCAAAAAAAAAAAAAAAAAGTGAATGAGTGAACTGTGGTGCTGAATTGTAAGGTTGATTATTTTTTTGGAGCAACATTTTGTGTCCGCGTGTTTCTCTTACCCATATTTTTTTTAACTATTCACAATAAAGTACTTTGGTCATGCACTTAAGTGTTTTCCATAACTTGAACATAAATAAAATGCATTTATAATATTTATTTGTGTTTTACACACCTTTTAGTGACACACACGCTCAATTTAATCATGTCCGCAGTGCAAGGTAAGTAACCTCCTCAATAAATTTAGGCCATAAGATTCCAAAATTTTTATTTTTTCTTAAATAACTTGATAAACTTGACTCAGTTTTATCTCATTATGCAATATAATCTGGTAGAGCTTTATTTCTTATTTGCTATTTTATCCATTTTCTAAATGTCCCAGTAGTGATTTTCCACCCTGTTAGTATGTGTGTATATGTCTTCAAATAAGGGCAGTTTCTCAATTCACGAGAACGCGAGCCCGTACTCGCGTTCTCGTCAAGTCCGGTCTTGGCAAGAACACAGGAAGATCGGACTTGACGAGAACGCGAGCACGCAGCACGTATTGTGTATTGGAACAGAAGTATACTCGTGTACTCGTGACGTCATCACACCCACAGTTCTTGAGCATTTCTTTAACATTCAAAACTATTTATACACTACACCATCATACCTTATTGAAAACGTTTTTTTTTTTAATTAATTTCTAAAAAGTCTAAAAAATATCTAAAAGATTACAGAACTGTGGGTATAAAACCAGCAATAGCGGGAATGTTTTTGTTGGGAGTTGTAATTGTTGTAGTTGTAGAGGCGATTAAATCTTTTTAAAAAATCAGCACTTTGTAGAAGCAAAATGAGCGATACGAGCAATATAGCTGTTGCTTTGGTCGTTGGTCAGCTTTACCAGCAGCTTTATGTGCAGTTAGTTCAGCCCATTTTTTCAGTGAAATGGTAAAAATACCAGAGAAGGGAAGCCATTTGTTACATTTACTATACATTTTACCTTTTCTTTCTTGAGAACTATAATAATCTGCATGTTAAGCAGGTATAGTTTTATGCTGTGAAAAGGTGAGAATTGAAAAAAAACAATTATGGTAACATTTGGCATTTTTTATTTACAGGAAGAAACAGAAACAAAATATGTGAGGATAAACACCTCGGTACCAATCCTCCAAATATTTTTTAATGAAGGGGACCTGAGACCAGCTTTCAGGCTAAACAGGTCCACCATCGTCCTCCTCCTTCAGCTGCTGCCCATCCAGAAGGTCCATGGATGGCCAGAGGAGATAGAGGTGCTGGTGACCCTCTACTGGCTGGCCTGTGGAGCATCCTATAGGGAAACAGCTTGCCAGTAAGATCTCTTACCTTCTTGTCCTTAAATAGAGCCAACAATGACACAGAATTGATACATAGATTATATTAATTGGATAGAAGATTAAGACATATAAGCATATTACCTAAATTACAAGTTAATTTTATATTTGGTACAGGTCAAGTGGAGGCACGCTACAACAGGCACCACGCCAAGGCTGATAAACATCATTGAGCGTGTCTTTGGTGGTCTGAAGACACGGTGGCGTTCCATCTTCTTTAGGGCGCTGTAGGTCCGCCTGAAGTTTGCCCCAAAAGTAATTGCCGCCTGCTGCATCTTCCACAATTTTTGTATAGAGGCAGGGGACCAGCTGGACTTGGAGGACGAGGAGGTGGACCCAGAGGAGGACGGCCATCCGGCGGCTGAAGACAGGGAGCTGCTCCAGCTGGCTGCATGTTTAAGTGAACATGACTAAACCTGACCTAATGTAGATCAGTTCTAGTCATGTTCACATGCTGCTTCATTTCATTTCTTTACCACCTGTAAAAATACATTAAATAATCAGTAAATTAATTTCCATTCCAACTATTTTTAATTGTAAGTTTATAGGCATTGTCTATTTGTATAAGATGCTAATAGGAGTTATTTCTTTGTTTTACACCATGTTAGTAACTGTTAATAATTTGTTGAATATATTACACCTTCATTCTGTTCCAAAGATAAAACATTTGTATAAAATAAATGTCTGTTTTTTTCATATACTATTACTATTGTTTTCTTTCCCTCTTTCTCCTCTCAATTCTTCGTGTCCTTACTCAGAAGAAACTCACTAAGATAGGAAAAACATTTATAGATTTTATTTATTTATTACTTTTATATGCTGCTGAGTTAATAAAGAAACACACGTCAGTCAGATAAACACAAAACAAATAAATCATAACCAGCGGTTACTATGCACCTTACTTGGCCGACAGAAGTGTATTAAAAACAGACTAACAGCCTTGGCTGCGGTTTCCCTCGGAGGTCTGCGGGTCACTCCGTTCCGCTCAACGTCGGACTTTTTTTTTAATTACGCACTAACTCTGTAAACAGGCCACATAGGGAAGCTTAAAAGTATAATGTTCTCGCCTCAAACGATCTGAAAACGTACTTTTGAAGAACAACAGCAGCAGAAAAGGGTATTTTTAACTTACCGCTGTGAGCTCTGTTTGCGCTGTCTCGAATCAAGCTGCGGCCGCGGTGCATTCTGGGCAAGCGGTCAGTTTGAAGAACGCACAAGTCTGCTCTGATGCATGCTCGATAAAGAGGGCGGGGCGAGAACAACATCCGGGGATTCGTCGCATCTCGGTTTGGCGTTCTCTGCAATTGGAACAGTGCTCGGGCTGAGGCTGATGACGTGTCACGAGCACACGAGCACACGAGAACGCTCAAGAACGCATATTGAGAAACGGCCAAGGACTCCAATTCCATAAACTCCATTTACAGAAAGTGACATCATTTGACTTTGCAGGGTTTAAACTGTGGAAAAGGAGGTTCACTGTGAATTTTCTCTGCAGCACGGATATTGAAGTGTTAGCAGTATTATTCACCCAGAGAGTTCACCAATGTTATTTTGGGTATAGTCTACGTTCCACCATCAGCTGTTGTTGACACTGCAATGTGATGTTAACAGCTTAGTTGTGGATAAGCTACGGACACAACATCCAAATGCTTTTCTGTCAATATCTGTGAATTTTATTCATGCCTCACTCTCTGCTACACTTCCAACAGTTTGTCACTTGCTCTACTAGAGAAAACAAAACTCAAAACAAAACATTAAACAAAAGATTTGTTTAATGCAAATGTGAAGGACTCATCCATCTCTAAAGCAAGACCTACTTTTTTGCAAATCAAATCACAATATTTTTCCATGCTAAGAATATAAGCATCTAATTCTGGTGAGGATAACAATATCCACACCTGAGCAGTGAGATGCTTCCACCAACAACAAATCCTGGATAACCAGTGGCCTGAAGGAACTGCTGAATGAGTAAAAAAGAGCCTTTAGGAAGGAAGACACGGAAGTGCAGAGGAACATACAGAAGAAACCTAAAGTCAAGATAAGAGAAAGAAAGGTGGTATACACTTTAGAGATGGACTGGGAGTACTTGAAGCTGGTGGACTACTTTGTAGCATGGAGTGAAAACAATCATGTCATTCTAAATGTGGATAAAACAAAGGAGATGATTGTAGATTGCAGGAGAAACGGAATAGTACCAACACTATTAGCATAATGGGAGAAGAAGTGGAGGTAGTGGAGTATAAATACTTCGGTGTTTATCTGGACAACACATGGACTGGAGACACAACTGTGATGCTGTCTATAGGAAGGGACAGATCAGACTGTACTTCCTGAGGAAGCTTATGTAGGTCCTTCAGGGTTTGCACCTAGATGCTGCAGATCTTCTATAAGTCTGTTGTAGAGAGTGTGATCTCCTTTGCCATCATCTGTTGGGGTAGCAGCATCAGAGCAACTGACTTAAAGAAGCTGAACATCCAGTTTCTGCAATACTGCATTATTTGGAGTTCCTTAGGAAGTAAAGAAGAGGGAAAACATCAGATTTTCCGCCCTATTTGTAAGGGTTTTTAATTTAAATGAATTTTAAAATGCATAAACTATTGTGAATATCTTTGTGCCATATTGGGAAGTGATGACCATTAAATGTACAGATAGATAAAGGTTTTTAAAACTATTAATATTTTCCATGCTTTCAGCTCTTTAATTGGTTGTGGGTGTGTATATGTGTGTGTGTTCTTGTACTTGCAGCTGAGCGAGAACATTTTTTGCTAATTTTACTAGTAAAGTGAGGACCATTTATTTTGTCCTCACTCTTTCTAAACAAGTGTGTGTGTGTGTGTGTGTGTGTGTGTGTGTGTGTGTGTGTGTGTGTGTGTGTGTGTGTGTGTGTGTGTGTGTGCGTGTGTGTGTGTGTGTGTGTGTGTGTGGGGGGGGGGGGGGGTTTACAGTATATTGCACAATACAGAAACTTAAATACAATTGCCTGAATCAACATGCAGCACTGTAAAAAGATGAGATTAGGGAATCTTAGGGATTCTGATCCTACTGAGATCCTGGTGTTTGTTTTAATGAGTTTTCACACTGATAGTTTGTTTACTTTTGAATCAAATCAGTTAATGAGTTTGGATATTTGTAACTTTTTACACAGAGAAAAACTCCATATTGAAAAAGCCCTCTGCATGAAGAGCAAAGCGTCTTTAACCAAAGAACTGGAAAAGCTGTTGTCCATCTGTATTATTTTTTAAACCTTTTTGAGTGTTGGACATTTCATTATGCCGACATTGTGTAGTCAAATGTCTTTTCATTGGTCTGATGTATTCGTTTAATAAAAAAATATTTTCCAGTTTATTTCAAATGGTTACATATTCTTTGAAACAGGTCACCAGCTGTAAAGATAAAAATTTATCTATTTAAGTTAAATGTATAAGACTACAATCATCGCAGTGAGTCTCTAGGAACAAACATGTACTGTCGTCAGAATAAACAGAGAGATCCATGATCACTCTCTCCCCAGTGTATATCTCCCACTCTGCCTCTGACTTCTTCACTGTGCTGCGCAGGAGACTTTCTATAATCCTTAAAGCATCACTTGATAGAATGAGGCTTGATTTCTAAATACATTTAAAAACCAGAGCAACAACAGGAGGATTTCATGTGCTGTGCATATTCTGGAATTTTACTGCAGCATAGCAGATCCATCCTGAGGCACATCCCCAGTAAATGGGCTCTAATGACACGGATGGAGAGAGGGTTGCTGATACCATCGGCTCTTCATATTTCTGATCGGAATATTTGAATGTTTCATTCACAACAATTGCCGTCAAACGTGTGTTTTTTTGTTTCCCATTGATGTCTTGACTCCGTCTCTCTTCCGTGATCTTTGTGAACATTTACCACCTTTATGAGTCTTTTACATGTCTGTAAAAGGGTTTGCCATCTAAACTACGTCCATTCAGTCTCTTCATTTTTTCTTGAAGATCAGGACCCCTCAGGCTCTATTTGGCCCCCTGACTTCCTATATAATCTATTTCAGAAGCTGTTGCAGTGCTGCTGTTTTGTGTGGGAGATGTGGAAAACTGTGTGTGTCTTATCTGAGGGTCGGGTATCAGTGAAGTGTGAGACTCGGTAGTGGAGGAGTGTACGTTTCCACATGCAGCCTGGTTGACCACAGGAAGTTGTGAGTCTCTAGAAGCACGGAGGTCACCAGGCGCTGATAAGCATCACCAGCAGGTCACACTTTCCTCCACCCCTTCTCCGCTCATATCTCCTCAGCCAGATCCTTGTGGAAAAACACCTCCAGGGTGTTCAGAGCCTTTTATGGTTTCTTAGACTGACATTGTTTTTAATCAAGATAAATCCAAATTACAGGGTGGGGAAAAGCATTTGTCCCCTCACAGTTGTTTTTCAACAGGGAAGCTTTTCGGCTGCAGCATTGCCTGAGCACAGAGAAGAGCAGTAACACATGCATGTGTTTTTATGTGAGCAGGAAGAACAACAAGATGGAAGCAAGTGGTGACTCACCATTTCAGTGACAATTTCATTAATTGGGCAAATTACAAGCTAATCGTCCTAGAAATCATTGAGAGCAGTTTCCGTAGGACTATTTGTGGTAAACATCACCACTGACATGGACAGTCCAAATCTTGCTATGTGGCAGGATTTTGGAGTGGGCCGCAATAATATATATATATATATATATATATATATATATATATGTGTATATATATATATATATATATATATATATATATATATATATACACATATATATATATATATATATATATATATATATATATACACTCACCGGCCACTTTATTAGGTACCCCATGCTAGTAACAGGTTGGACCCCCTTTTGCCTTCAGAACTGCCTCAATTCTTCGTGGCATAGATTCAACAAGGTGCTGGAAGCATTCCTCAGGGAGTTTGGTCCATATTGACATGATGGCATCACACAGTTGCCGCAGATTTGTCGGCTGCACATCCATGATGCGAATCTCCCGTTCCACCACATCCCAAAGATGCTCTATTGGATTGAGATCTGGTGACTGTGGAGGCCATTTGAGTACAGCGAATTCATTGTCATGTTCAAGAAACCAGTCTGAGATGATTCCAGCTTTATGACATGGCGCATTATCCTGCTGAAAGTAGCCATCATGGGTTGGGTACATTGTGGTCATAAAGGGATGGACATGGTCAGCAACAATACTCAGGTAGGCTGTGGCGTTGCAACGATGCTCAATTGGTACCAAGGGGCCCAAAGAGTGCCAAGAAAATATTCCCCACACCATGACACCACCACCACCAGCCTGAACCGTTGATACAAGGCAGGATGGATCCATGCTTTCATGTTGTAGACGCCAAATTCTGACCCTACCATCCGACTGTCGCAGCAGAAATCGAGACTCATCAGACCAGGCAACGTTTTTCCAATCTTCTATTGTCCAATTTCGATGAGCTTGTGCAAATTGTAGCCTCAGTTTCCTGTTCTTAGCTGAAAGGAGTGGCACCCGATGTGGTCTTCTGCTGCTGTAGCCCATCTGCCTCAAAGTTCGACGTATTGTGCGTTCAGAGATGCTCTTCTGCCCACCTTGGTTGTAACGGGTGGTTATTTGAGTCACTGTTGCCCTCCTATCAGCTCGAACCAGTCTGGCCATTCTCCTCTGACCTCTGGCATCAACAAGGCATTTCCGCCCACACAACTGCCGCTCACCGGATGTTTTTTCTTTTTCGGACCATTCTCTGTAAACCCTAGAGATGGTTGTGCGTGAAAATCCCAGTAGATTAGCAGTTTCTGAAATACTCAGACCAGCCCTTCTGGCACCAACAATCATGCCACGTTCAAAGTCACTCAAATCACCTTTCTTCCCCATACTGATGCTCGGTTTGAACTGCAGGAGATTCTCTTGACCATGTCTACATGCCTAAATGCACTGAGTTGCCGCCATGTGATTGGCTGCTTAGAAATTAAGTGTTAACGAGCAGTTGGACAGGTGTACCTAATAAAGTGGCCGGTGAGTGTATATAAAAAAAATATATATATATATATATATACCTAGCAAGACCAAATAAAAAATTGGAAATTTTTTGACAAAATAGGGCCATCACATAACGCCTTCAGTCGGCTCCAGAAAACTGAGAAGCTTTTTCAAATGAGGTGCTCTCAAATGCCACGGATACTCTAGAGAACGAAGCAAGGCTGTTTATAAAGCATGCTCCTTTCATTTCAGGATGTGCAAAGACAAATATCCAGCTTTATAAAATGCTAAAATAATATAAAACAAATGCATTTATTGTCCTGCAGTAAATACCAACTTTGTGAAGGTTGGTATGGTGTGAAAGTACTGTGGTTCAAACATCTTGATTCAGCTCTTATTTTGGAGGACAGAAAATGGCAACCGGTTATCGTGGTGTAAAATGCTTCATGCTTGGTTGTTCACCATTTTCTTTGCAGATGGCAGTGTTGTGCAGCCACAGCTAGTCTGGCAGAGCCGAGATAAAGGCAAGCACTAACCACGACATTCAGCAGAATCTGGAGTGGATGATGGATAGAGCCGGTGATCAAGAAGCATCTACCAGGGGCGGATCCAGGATTTTTCAAAGGGGGGTGCGCACCTAAGGGTCATGGGGTCAAGGGTCAAGGGTCATGGGGTCGAGACAATGTGAGGCTAAATGACCAAAGAATGCCATCTTTACTCTTTCATACTACCCTAATTATTCATCTAAGGGTTTTTTAATTGATAATAATTTTAATGGATGAACATAAGTGGAATTAGCATGATTATCTTATTGTAATTGAAAATGGGTTTTTAAGTCAAAATCTCGTGCTTTTTACAGCATGCACAAGGTTAAAAAGTAGTTTGAAGAAAAAATTATCCTTATCAACAATTAATCAAACAAATATTTTCTTTATTTCCAGAAATTATATTTATACAGAAAATGAAATAAAAAGATAAAGGAGTTTTAAAAATATACATGTATTTTAACAATATATTTTAACCATATAAACTATATTAAGAAAAAAAAATACTTAGAAAGACCCAAGGACTTAAGAACAGTGTGGTATAGTTCAAGTGATAAAAGATTTTTTAACATATTTTAACAAGACAAACCATGTTGAGGAAAAAAAATCTTTAAAGTAAGTTAAACCAATGAACATGTAGGGTGAAGTTAAGCCATAAGCCTATAATAGAACTGTAAGACTTAAAGAATATTGTTCTCTTTTACAACACCTTTAATTTTATGATGACGATGATAATGGGTTTATGAATGTCAACCCTCTAGGATGCTTCTGGGCAAATATGTCTATGATTTTGTTGATGTCTAAATGAATTTCCTTGTGGACATACATAAGTAGCAAAGCCACAAACCTTTTCTGTCCCATTGTTGACCTCAGCAAAGTTTTCACTGCTTTAAGGCCTGAGTTAGCACGTTCCACAGAAGCACTTGTAAAAGGTATAACTGACAGAAGGTGAAGAATCATAGAAATGTTTGGGTAGCACTTCATATTTGTTATCCTTAGAATTTCAGGGAGAGAGCTGGGTTTTTCCACTGATGACCACTTTGTGTGCCACAACTTCACTTCCTGCCTGAATGTTGATCCTGATGGTAGATCATCTTTATATGATGTAAAGATCTCTTTCTCACTCTCATCGTTCATCATATGCAAGTTGCTTGGCAATAGTTTTAAGCCTAGTATGTTTTCATAAAGGAGACCATTCTTAGTTTTAACAATAAAACGCATGTGGCACTAAAAGGTTTAAATCAGACAATACACACTACACAATAACTATTGTATGGGTGTCAATGTCCACTATTTTTTTTTTTTACTTTACACTCTTTTTTTCATTACTTTTCAAAAACTGTAGAACAAAAATGTATTTTTAAACTTTCCCGTTACTGGAAAAAGTTTTCCTGAAATTGCACTACTTTACAACTTTACACAACTTGTGAGAACTCAATGTTTTTTCATTATCAAAATTTTCTAACGATCATCATACCTTTTTTCTGTGGGGAGAATATAAGATTAAGGTTGATCCATACTCCAATCTGGAAGGTGGCGGTAATGCACCTAAAAGTTGTTTGCCAACCACTATTAAAAAAGAGAAGAAGAAGAAGAAGTAGTCGTAGAAGAAGAACAGGCTCGTCACTGCGCGCTGTTATTTAAAATGGCCACGACCGGTGCGGCAGAGAGTGATGGATTAATTAGTGATAGTGATGGAGTTTCATGGATTTATCATCATCATCTGAGAGCCATTTGGAATATATAGAAGACTTTCTTGACAGCAACCTGATTTTTGACGAAATCCAGCCCAGTTTGAGGCAAGGAGACCAAAAAGGAACGATGTGAGTTGAATCTGTCTGCTGCGGCAGCCATCTCCTTATTTTTCCACTCTTAACCGATGTATTGCAACATCAAACTGCCATGCATGTGGGCATTGTTGCTTCAACAATAGCTCTCGAAAATTTCAATGGTGAAGTCCTCTGGAAATCCGAAATAATTGTTGTTTATCGCAGCTGTAGGAGTGCAATGCCTCTGCTAAGAAACAACACAGGATGTGACGTCAGGCCGCCATTACTGCCCATATTTGGGCACTAAATGCCGCCCGCAGTATCGGTGATTGCGACGACAATTTATGCCGCGCCGGCGTCACAGTGCGTTCTAAATGAAAGGTACTGGCTCTTAATCGTAATTCTATGAAGGATGTTTAAAATTTCGGGCTCTTTAAAAAAATACTTTTGGTCTCCAAAAGGGGGGTGCGCGCGCCCCCTGCGCCCCCGCCTGAATCCGCGCCTGTCTACTGTAAGTAGTGCTTTTTGCATTATTTTACACACATTGCATTGATATTTGATCAGAAAAATGTCATTAAACGGTTATGAGCCCTTTCAGATTAACTGGGTTGGTTAGCATCAGCTAATCTACACTGCCATCTGCTGGTTGTTCAGTGGAGGGTGTCTTCGCATTCAAATCTAGTGGTATTTATTTGTGGATCTTGGTGTGCAGTAGGAATGTCTCAAAATTACGTCATCAACATAAAAGCAAAAAGGAGATTCACAAATGCAGATTCCACATACAAAGTCAAGCATATTTATTTTCAAATCTCGAAAATATATTTACAAAGACACGTTTATTTATATAAATTTGTTTATTTATTTGTATGTCACATTTTTATATTTGTATTTTGTACTTGGATATTTATGAATGTATGTATATGTATATACATCATTTTATATTTATTGAAATCTTTTTCAGACAATCCTCACTCCATACCTCTCACGTATCTCAGCTTCCTGACTGAGGGGAGAGGCTGGAACAGTCTCTGTGCAGGATGGCTGGCATCCTTAATGATGTTCTTCATTTGTGTAAGAAGATGTGGCCAGATCTACTGTTTGGTCTCCACACTTTTCTCAAGAAAGCAGTTATTAATTTCGCATTTTTCTTTTATCATGCAAGTTGTTTTAGCCTCTATTGTAAAATGTGTGTGTTATATTGTTTTGTACTTTATTCCTTCATAAATATTATGATTTCCTTTGTCTCCATTAAAGAACTTTACTTTAGATAGCAATGTCAAGTGAGCCACCAAAAAAGGCATTTCATTTATTAGAATGTGCAACTGTTTTCATAAAGTTCATTTTTCCTAATCAGAAATGTTTATTCTTCTTCGAGTATAATGTTTATAACATTTTCAAACAGTAACTTGGTTATAGTTGATCTTAGAAGTCATAGTTCATTACTCCTCTGAATTAATTAGAATAGAAAACCTTTATTGCTCTACAATAGGGAGATTTGGGGGTGTCTGCACCAAACAATAAGGCAATTAAAGTATACAGGCTTATATAACACAGAAAACATACCCAAACTAAAAACAATAACAAAAAAACTGCAAAAAAACAAAAAATCACACTGGTTAGCCTATAAAGTATAACAACACTGTAAGGAACGTTCTCCTAAAACGTTCCTTTGTCCACCTAAGCTAAACCTTTAATAAGGCTAAAGGACCACTCCACTTTTTACTAGCTTTATGCATAAAAAGGTAAAAAACAAAGCAACTGGACTTATTTTCCGTAGTTGAAAAGGTTTCGCATCCTCTCCAGGAAGCTTTCTCAATTCAAAAAGTCTGGAGTAATGTGGAGTAACAAGCTTGGTACTCCACATTACTCCAGACTTTTTGAATTAAGAAAGCTTCCTGGAGAGGAAGCGAAATGTCTTCAACTACGGAAAATAAGTCCAGTTGCTTTGTTTTTTACCTTTTTGTGGATTGACCATGACCTGGATGACTGAGAATCTTCACCAGCACTAGCTTTATGCATGAAGTGGGAAATATTGTTCAACTATGAATATATTGACCGTGTTATCAGCTGAAAGTATAAAGAATATAGATTGAATTAGAAATGCCTAAAAATATAGACCAATTTGGTTTGTTTTGTATTAAGCTCAGCACAAAATATTACAAACATAACGCTCCGCAAAAACTATTGGGCTGAAAATCTTAATGAAAACTTTATTTTATTTTATTCCAAGGTTGTTGTTGATAAATGAAATATCAAATATGGTTGTTCTATATAAGACTTGGTAATTATAAATATTTTTTTTTTTAAACGAAGCGCTCCAGTTTATTTTGCAGCGCCGGCTATGATGTCATCGGCCGAAATAAAAATCATATTATCTGCGAAACCAAAGCAGCACAAACGCTAATTTTAACGGTACAAACCTGCGCAAACAAAGCACTGAAAAAGTAGCCCACTGTGGTTTGCTTTGGCTCCAGCTCAGCACCAGCAAAGAAATAAGGTAGCGCTTTATTTTGGAGCGTCGGCCTATGGTGACGTCACTGGCCGAAATTAAAACTTATATTATCTGCGAAATCAAAGCAGCACAAACGCTAATTTTAACGGCACAAACCTGTACAAACGAAGCACTAAAAAAGTTGACCAGTTTGGTTGGATTCAAAGCAAAATGGGGGGATGGTGAACTCTAGATTAACTTAACAAATATTCTTTAATATCTTGAAAACCGAAACAGCACAAACACTAATTTTAACGGCACAAACCTGCACAAACGAAGCACTACCCATTCTGTCTATTTAACCGAGTTTTTTTACGTGGGTGGGGTGTCAGCTTCACGCAGCTCTCGGTAAGAACACAGGAAGATCGGACTTGACGAGAACGCGAGCACGCAGCACGTATTGTCCATTGGAATGGATGAACATAAGTGGAATTAGCATGATTATCTTATTGTAATTGAAAATGGGTTTTTAAGTCAAAATCTCGTGCTTTTTACAGCATGCACAAGGTTAAAAAGTAGTTTGAAGAAAAAATTATCCTTATCAACAATTAATCAAACAAATATTTTCTTTATTTCCAGAAATTATATTTATACAGAAAATGAAATAAAAAGATAAAGGAGTTTTAAAAATATACATGTATTTTAACAATATATTTTAACCATATAAACTATATTAAGAAAAAAAAATACTTAGAAAGACCCAAGGACTTAAGAACAGTGTGGTATAGTTCAAGTGATAAAAGATTTTTTAACATATTTTAACAAGACAAACCATGTTGAGGAAAAAAAATCTTTAAAGTAAGTTAAACCAATGAACATGTAGGGTGAAGTTAAGCCATAAGCCTATAATAGAACTGTAAGACTTAAAGAATATTGTTCTCTTTTACAACACCTTTAATTTTATGATGACGATGATAATGGGTTTATGAATGTCAACCCTCTAGGATGCTTCTGGGCAAATATGTCTATGATTTTGTTGATGTCTAAATGAATTTCCTTGTGGACATACATAAGTAGCAAAGCCACAAACCTTTTCTGTCCCATTGTTGACCTCAGCAAAGTTTTCACTGCTTTAAGGCCTGAGTTAGCACGTTCCACAGAAGCACTTGTAAAAGGTATAACTGACAGAAGGTGAAGAATCATAGAAATGTTTGGGTAGCACTTCATATTTGTTATCCTTAGAATTTCAGGGAGAGAGCTGGGTTTTTCCACTGATGACCACTTTGTGTGCCACAACTTCACTTCCTGCCTGAATGTTGATCCTGATGGTAGATCATCTTTATATGATGTAAAGATCTCTTTCTCACTCTCATCGTTCATCATATGCAAGTTGCTTGGCAATAGTTTTAAGCCTAGTATGTTTTCATAAAGGAGACCATTCTTAGTTTTAACAATAAAACGCATGTGGCACTAAAAGGTTTAAATCAGACAATACACACTACACAATAACTATTGTATGGGTGTCAATGTCCACTATTTTTTTTTTTTACTTTACACTCTTTTTTTCATTACTTTTCAAAAACTGTAGAACAAAAATGTATTTTTAAACTTTCCCGTTACTGGAAAAAGTTTTCCTGAAATTGCACTACTTTACAACTTTACACAACTTGTGAGAACTCAATGTTTTTTCATTATCAAAATTTTCTAACGATCATCATACCTTTTTTCTGTGGGGAGAATATAAGATTAAGGTTGATCCATACTCCAATCTGGAAGGTGGCGGTAATGCACCTAAAAGTTGTTTGCCAACCACTATTAAAAAAGAGAAGAAGAAGAAGAAGTAGTCGTAGAAGAAGAACAGGCTCGTCACTGCGCGCTGTTATTTAAAATGGCCACGACCGGTGCGGCAGAGAGTGATGGATTAATTAGTGATAGTGATGGAGTTTCATGGATTTATCATCATCATCTGAGAGCCATTTGGAATATATAGAAGACTTTCTTGACAGCAACCTGATTTTTGACGAAATCCAGCCCAGTTTGAGGCAAGGAGACCAAAAAGGAACGATGTGAGTTGAATCTGTCTGCTGCGGCAGCCATCTCCTTATTTTTCCACTCTTAACCGATGTATTGCAACATCAAACTGCCATGCATGTGGGCATTGTTGCTTCAACAATAGCTCTCGAAAATTTCAATGGTGAAGTCCTCTGGAAATCCGAAATAATTGTTGTTTATCGCAGCTGTAGGAGTGCAATGCCTCTGCTAAGAAACAACACAGGATGTGACGTCAGGCCGCCATTACTGCCCATATTTGGGCACTAAATGCCGCCCGCAGTATCGGTGATTGCGACGACAATTTATGCCGCGCCGGCGTCACAGTGCGTTCTAAATGAAAGGTACTGGCTCTTAATCGTAATTCTATGAAGGATGTTTAAAATTTCGGGCTCTTTAAAAAAATACTTTTGGTCTCCAAAAGGGGGGTGCGCGCGCCCCCTGCGCCCCCGCCTGAATCCGCGCCTGTCTACTGTAAGTAGTGCTTTTTGCATTATTTTACACACATTGCATTGATATTTGATCAGAAAAATGTCATTAAACGGTTATGAGCCCTTTCAGATTAACTGGGTTGGTTAGCATCAGCTAATCTACACTGCCATCTGCTGGTTGTTCAGTGGAGGGTGTCTTCGCATTCAAATCTAGTGGTATTTATTTGTGGATCTTGGTGTGCAGTAGGAATGTCTCAAAATTACGTCATCAACATAAAAGCAAAAAGGAGATTCACAAATGCAGATTCCACATACAAAGTCAAGCATATTTATTTTCAAATCTCGAAAATATATTTACAAAGACACGTTTATTTATATAAATTTGTTTATTTATTTGTATGTCACATTTTTATATTTGTATTTTGTACTTGGATATTTATGAATGTATGTATATGTATATACATCATTTTATATTTATTGAAATCTTTTTCAGACAATCCTCACTCCATACCTCTCACGTATCTCAGCTTCCTGACTGAGGGGAGAGGCTGGAACAGTCTCTGTGCAGGATGGCTGGCATCCTTAATGATGTTCTTCATTTGTGTAAGAAGATGTGGTCAGATCTACTGTTTGGTCTCCACACTTTTCTCAAGAAAGCAGTTATTAATTTCGCATTTTTCTTTTATCATGCAAGTTGTTTTGGCCTCTATTGTAAAATGTGTGTGTTATATTGTTTTGTACTTTATTCCTTCATAAATATTATGATTTCCTTTGTCTCCATTAAAGAACTTTACTTTAGATAGCAATGTCAAGTGAGCCACCAAAAAAGGCATTTCATTTATTAGAATGTGCAACTGTTTTCATAAAGTTCATTTTTCCTAATCAGAAATGTTTATTCTTCTTCGAGTATAATGTTTATAACATTTTCAAACAGTAACTTGGTTATAGTTGATCTTAGAAGTCATAGTTCATTACTCCTCTGAATTAATTAGAATAGAAAACCTTTATTGCTCTACAATAGGGAGATTTGGGGGTGTCTGCACCAAACAATAAGGCAATTAAAGTATACAGGCTTATATAACACAGAAAACATACCCAAACTAAAAACAATAACAAAAAAACTGCAAAAAAACAAAAAATCACACTGGTTAGCCTATAAAGTATAACAACACTGTAAGGAACGTTCTCCTAAAACGTTCCTTTGTCCACCTAAGCTAAACCTTTAATAAGGCTAAAGGACCACTCCACTTTTTACTAGCTTTATGCATAAAAAGGTAAAAAACAAAGCAACTGGACTTATTTTCCGTAGTTGAAAAGGTTTCGCATCCTCTCCAGGAAGCTTTCTCAATTCAAAAAGTCTGGAGTAATGTGGAGTAACAAGCTTGGTACTCCACATTACTCCAGACTTTTTGAATTAAGAAAGCTTCCTGGAGAGGAAGCGAAATGTCTTCAACTACGGAAAATAAGTCCAGTTGCTTTGTTTTTTACCTTTTTGTGGATTGACCATGACCTGGATGACTGAGAATCTTCACCAGCACTAGCTTTATGCATGAAGTGGGAAATATTGTTCAACTATGAATATATTGACCGTGTTATCAGCTGAAAGTATAAAGAATATAGATTGAATTAGAAATGCCTAAAAATATAGACCAATTTGGTTTGTTTTGTATTAAGCTCAGCACAAAATATTACAAACATAACGCTCCGCAAAAACTATTGGGCTGAAAATCTTAATGAAAACTTTATTTTATTTTATTCCAAGGTTGTTGTTGATAAATGAAATATCAAATATGGTTGTTCTATATAAGACTTGGTAATTATAAATATTTTTTTTTTTAAACGAAGCGCTCCAGTTTATTTTGCAGCGCCGGCTATGATGTCATCGGCCGAAATAAAAATCATATTATCTGCGAAACCAAAGCAGCACAAACGCTAATTTTAACGGTACAAACCTGCGCAAACAAAGCACTGAAAAAGTAGCCCACTGTGGTTTGCTTTGGCTCCAGCTCAGCACCAGCAAAGAAATAAGGTAGCGCTTTATTTTGGAGCGTCGGCCTATGGTGACGTCACTGGCCGAAATTAAAACTTATATTATCTGCGAAATCAAAGCAGCACAAATGCTAATTTTAACGGCACAAACCTGTACAAACGAAGCACTAAAAAAGTTGACCAGTTTGGTTGGATTCAAAGCAAAATGGGGGGATGGTGAACTCTAGATTAACTTAACAAATATTCTTTAATATCTTGAAAACCGAAACAGCACAAACACTAATTTTAACGGCACAAACCTGCACAAACGAAGCACTACCCATTCTGTCTATTTAACCGAGTTTTTTTACGTGGGTGGGGTGTCAGCTTCACGCAGCTCTCGGTAAGAACACAGGAAGATCGGACTTGACGAGAACGCGAGCACGCAGCACGTATTGTGCATTGGAACAGAAGTATACTCGAGTCGTGACGTCATCACACCCGCAGCTCTTGAGCATTTCTTTAACTTTCAAAACTATTTATACACTACACCATCATATCCTATTGAAAACGGTTTTTTTTTAATTAATTTCTAAAAAGTCTAAAAAAATATCTAAAAAAAAATTACAGCACTGTGGGTATAAAACCAGCAATAGCGGGAATTTCTTTGTTGGGAGTTGTAATTGTTGTAGTTGCAGAGGCGATTCAATCTTTTAAAAAATCAGCACTTTATAGAAGCAAAATGAGCAATACGAGCAATATTGCTGTTGCTTCGGTCGTTGGTCAGCTTTACCAGCAGGCTGAAGAGGAGGTGATGCAGTTGAGAAGGCAAATCCGAGCAAGGAGAAGATTGATGCGGCAGAGGAGGCTCAGAAGTCAGGCTTTGCTCACCCATCTCTGCCAACTGGTAGGCATTTTAAGATTGACAGCCTATTTCCCACTTTTATCTTTAAAAAAACATTGAGGATGGTATTAAACACGTGATCAAGTTGAAATTGTGACTATTTTTCTATAAATAATTTAAAGGAAGAACCAATTTTAACATTAGTAACAGTATGACAGTAGAGTTAAGCTACTTTATTGCACCTACTGACCTTTACAGCATTGATCATTACGAAAGGAAAAAAAACATATTTTTATGTCTGCCCACCTTTACAGTGATTAATCTATACATTATGTGCAGTTAGTTCAGCCCATTTTTTCAGTGAAATGGTAAAAATACCAGAGAAGGGAAGCCATTTGTTACATTTACTATACATTTTACCTTTTCTTTCTTGAGAACTATAATAATCTGCATGTTAAGCAGGTATAGTTTTATGCTGTGAAAAGGTGAGAATTGAAAAAAACAATTATGGTAACATTTGGCATTTTTTATTTACAGGAAGAAACAGAAACAAAATATGTGAGGATAAACACCACTGTGCCAATCCTCCAAATATTTTTTAATGAAGGGGACCTGAAACCAGCCTTCAGGATAAACAGGTCCACCATCGTCCTCCTCCTTCAGCTGCTGTCCATCCAGAAGGCCCATGGATGGCCAGGGGAGATAGAGGTGCTGGTGACACACAATTGATACATAGATTATATTAATTGGATAGAAGATTAAGACATATCAGCATATTACCTAAATTACAAGTTAGTGTTATATTTGGTACAGGTCAAGTGGAGGCTCGCTACAACAGACACCACGCCAAAGCGAGAAACATCACTGAGCGTGTCTTTGGTGGTCTGAAGACACGGTGGCGTTCCATCTTCTTAAGGGCGCTGGAGGTCCGCCTGACGTTTCCCCCAAAAGTAATCGCCGCCTGCTGCATCCTCCACAATATTAGTATAGAGGCAGGGGACCAGCTGGACTTGGAGGACGAGGAGGTTGACCCAGAGGAGGATGGCCATCCGGCGGCTGAAGACAGGGAGCGGCTCCAGCTGGCTGCATGTTTAAGTGAACATGACTAAACCTGACCTAATGTAGATCAGTTCTAGTCATGTTCACATGCTGCTTCATTTCATTTCTTTACCACCTGTAAAAATACATTAAATAATCAATAAATTAATTTCCATTCCAACTATTTTTAATTGTAAGTTTATAGGCATTGTCTATTTGTATAAGATCTTAATAGGAGTTATTTCTTTGTTTTACACCATGTTAGTAACTGTTAATAATTTGTTGAATATATTACACCTTCATTCTGTTCCAAAGATAAAACAAAAAATAAATGTCTGTTATTTTCATATTATTACTATTGGTTTCTTTCCCTCTTTCTCCTCTCAATTATTCGTTTCCTGACTCAGAAGAAACTCAGATAGGAAAAACATTTGTAGATTTTATTTATTTATTTTATATGCTGCTGTCGTCCTTGGGAGACATTTACAATTTATTCCAGCAAGTGTTGAGTTAATAAAGCAACACACGTCAGTCAGATAAACACAAAACAAATAAATCATAACCAGCGGTACTTGGCCGATAGAAGTGTACTAAAGACGGACTAACATCACCCCTGGCTGCGGTTTCCCTCGGAGGTCTGCGGGTCACTCCGTTCCGCTCAACGTCGGACTTTTTTTTTAAATTAAGTATTAACTCTGTAAACAGGCCACATAGGGAAGCTTAAAAGTATAATGTTCTCATCTCAAACGATCTGAAAACGTACTTTTTAAGAAAAACAGCAGCAGAAAAGGGTATTTTTAACTTACCGCTGTGAGCTCTGTTTGCGCTGTCTCGAATCAAGCTGCGGCCGCGGTGCATTCTGGGCAAGCGGTCAGTCTGAAGAACGCACAAGTCTGCTCTGATGCATGCTCGATAAAGAGGGCGGGGCGAGAACAACATCCGGGGATTCGTCGCGTTCTCGGTTTGGCATTCTCGGCAAATGGAACAGTGCTCGGGCTGAGGCTGATGACGTGTCACGAGCACACGAGACCGCTCAAGAACGCATATTGAGAAACGGCCATTTTAAAGTGTCAGTTTTGGGCCCCCCCTCTGTCCTGGGCCCGGGACAACTGACCCGTTTGTCCCCCCCTGTCGTCGGGCGTGATTCCAATAGTATATTAAAGGCACACTATGCAACATTTTTCAGTTAATTAATGTGTTCCATACCGTTTTGGATGATTAAATGAGTCATTTCAGGTTGAACAAAGGTTTTCTTGGCCGCCCTGGTGGTCTGTGGGGGAAATACCGCACTTGCAACTGCAGGAGCCCTCGGCCCGCGCCCACAGGCTCAGAATCTCGTGCAAGATCACGAGAGTCGGTCTTGCTTTACGGCGAGAACTGCTACACGCCCCCAGGGAAAGGCATGTTTGTTGCTAGCGCAGTGGCGATATTTGTACAGTTATCATGGGGGAACCAACGAGAAAACAGCGAAAGCCCATGTCGGAGCAGACAAGAAAGAGGACAAGGGCTCTGGACAGAAAGAGGAGTCGTACACGGGTGAACATCGGGCAAGCTTTTTCCGAATGGCGAGAGCTAAAAGAAAAATAAGTTTTCGTGAGCGCATCCTGCTGTTCAAGCAGAGCTACGAGGGAGTGCCCTCCCCTCATCTCCGTCCCCGCCAGGGGAGGGAGGGGAGCGGGCGTCCCCGAAGCGACCTCCGCCCGGCCCGGGACCCGCGGGGCCGGTATCAGCTCGCGGGTGGGTTGGGGAGGGTGAGCGTTCCGGTCCGCGCGACGCGCTGGCAGTCTGTTTCCGTACGCCTCCGCTCGCGGGGGGGGGGGGGGGGGGGGAGGGGGCTGTGGGGCGGGCGTATTGCCGCGCGGCCGCCGGGGCGTTTCGTCTTTCCTCTCTCCCCTCCGTTCCCCCCGACGCCCGGTGCCTCCCGTGGGCCTCACCCGAGCCGGGCTCGACCCCCTGGTCTGGGTCCCTGTCACCCACCGGGGCACGACGTACAGTGTGAGCACTCCGGTCGCGCCGTACAGTGTGATAACACAGATCGTGAGCGGTGAACTTTTAAACCCCGCGGTTCCATCGCACAGTTTGAGATGTATATAAGTACCACGACTGAAAAACTCGTACAGTGTATGCCCGGCTTAAGCTCAAAACAACCGCATGTTATCTACATTTCAGATATGTAATATAAGAAATGTGTTTGGAATGTTAAGATAAATTACATGAAATGGGCTACACAGAGCAACTACAACCCAATTGTACATTTGTTGAAATTTGAATTTAATATTTGAAATGCTGTTAGTATCAGTTACACTTCTACTTCCAGTGCAGAGTAAATACAATAAATGTATCTGTCAAATGTAAAATTGAATGTATAATTTTGCTGTTTTATAATTCAGACAGAGTATCTTAGATAAAAAATTAGGGTGGGTTTTATCTCTGTGCATTTTTATATATTCTAAAGAAAATACAGGATAAATCTAGACAACAGACATATTTTGACTATATTTGGTTTAATAGGCACATATTTGCTGTCTGTCTCTGTTGCTGGTTGTTCAAATGGAAAAAAGTCCCAATTCGACATTCACCAGATCCTGTAATGCTTTAAACATTAACAAACAGCATCTAGTGTGTGTCGTGGTTATAAAATTTTGCAGGAAGTGCTGATTTTCTCTTTAGACAGACGAAACGCGCCCTGATGCTCAAGTCAAGCATCAAATAACAGGAGCATGCATATTGCGTAGGACCAATGACGTCAGACCATGGAAGGTTTGTTTGTAGATGTCCCTACCAAAGTTCAAATCAAACCTACGCCCTTGCATCTTTGTTTCACAATCAGAACATGATGGGACCACAGATGAGCTCAGTAGATGCAGTCGTGGATTCAGAATGCCTGTCTGAAAAGTTAAATCTGAACTGTTTCTCTTAATCTGAGTTTAAAAAAAACAAAGTTCAGTGTGCAAATTCATAAAGGATATCTGTAGGGATTTACTAACTGTTTAGCAATTTGCTTGACAGAAGACATGGACTGGTCATGAGACCGTCATAATATATGGCAGGCTTATGTCTTACATGAGAGTGAATATCTAATGGTATATATATATATATATATATATATATATATATATATATATATATATATATATATATATACAAACTGCTAGATTTGTCTCTGTTGTAAGCAAGAGAGACAATTCCTATTAAATGTAGTAATAGCAACCCTTGTGCATCAGTGCCCTAACCCTAGTTTTGTGTCTTTAGGGAAATTATTCCTCACTTTTATCAATATAGCTAAACTAACTATTGCCATCATGCAGGTTTTACAAATGCACAAGGTTTTATCGAGTGAAAACATTTCAATCTTTTAGTCACTGCTTTTGGATGGGCCTATATTGTAGCTTGTTTGACGAGCTTTAGCTCAAAAGTGTGTCAACTCTAAGAATCTTACATCTGGACTAAAAATGGAAAGCCTGTTGTTCATGCCAGGAATCACAGTCAACACTGTGGGCTGAGCACCCCTAAAGGTGAGATTCTAGAATCGCCCCTGATCACCACCAACAGGATAAGAAGCTCGTTCAGTCGTAAAGCAGGTTAAATTAACCTTGTGGTATAGGTAGAGCATCTAATAGAGCCGGGAGTCCTGATTTTCTGAACTAAATGATACCTGCAACCGTAGGTGTATCTATTAGCAAGTTTACCACTCCCTGTAGGTTAACTATCACTTTATCACTTAACCATGTTCTTAGTATACACCCCCTTTGCCTGCACTTGGTTGTGTACAATTTTAAAGTGCATAGCACTGACCTTACTTGAAGAAGGAAAACTGAAAGCTTACACAAAGGTTGTATTTTCTGTCTAAACTTAGTCTAAATTTCTCCTGCACTTGGTTGTTTATATTATTCTAAGGGAATTTGACTTTCAAGGTTTACCAACATCCAAAAAATGTAATTCAAACTGCATTTGCTTTGATTTACTTTTTACTTATACTTTTTATTACATTACTTGAGTACATCTATTTTTACAGTAATTTTCATACTTAAGTACAAGACATTTCAGATACTTTTCAGAGACTTTTACTCAAGTAACATTTCAGTCAGTAACTTGGACTTTTACCAAAGTCATATTTTGGAGAGGTAACTATACTTTTACTTGACTCTGAGATTTCAGTACTTTATACAACACTGGTGGAATGGGACTGGAGCCTGGATCATATCCCTGATTCATATAGTAAAAACTCTTTTGTCCATGTTAACAAACTAAAAAAATTACACAAAGGACTTCTACTTAAACTCCGGCCCCATTAGAACCTCTTTTAAATAGAGTGAACCAACAGGTTCAAAAAGAGGAAATGCATTACCTCATTTTCACCATTCATTCATGTCCTCAGTCTGTTCATTTTCGGATGGTTTAGTAATCAGTGTGACTGTATATTTTGTTGTCATTTGAAGGTACTTTTACCATAATCCCCTTGGACTTTTGTTGTTTTCCATTTTTGAAGATTTCCACCTGCCAGATTCAGCAGCCTAAATGTTGCCCACCTGTGTCGACGGTCTGCTCAGGGGTGGCTATATGCTGCTGCGAAGCTTCGCGATGCTTGTCCAGCTCGATCTGCAGCTGCCGGATCAGATCGTCCTTGGCGTCCAGCTCCAGCTCCAGCTCATCGATGAGAGCGTCTCTCTGACGGAGCTCCTCGATCTTCAGCTGCAGAGCCAGCTGAAGGTCCCGCAGGGTGCCCCGGCTCATAGGTACAGCCATGGATGGAAACTTGGAGATGACACAAGGGAAAGGTTTTCTCGGAAATTTTCAATTCAATTCAATTCAATTTAATTTTATTTATATAGCGCCAAATCATGAAACATGTCATCTCAAGGCACTTTACAAAATCAAGTTCAATCATATTATACAGATTGGGTCAGATTATACAGATTGGTCAAAATGTCCTATATAAGGAAACCAGTTGATTGCATCAAAGTCCCGACAAGCAGCATTCACTCCTGGGGAACCGTAGAGCCACAGGGAGAGTCGTCTGCATTGTACATGGCTTTGCTGCAATCCCTCATACTGAGCAAGCATGAAGCGACAGTGGGAAGAAAAACCACCCATTAACGGGGAAAAAAAACCTCCGGCAGAACCGGGCTCAGTATGAACGGTCATCTGCCTCGACCGACTGGGGTTACAGAAGACAGAGCAGAGACACAACAAGTGAGACAAAAAGCACAGAAGCACACATTGATCTAGTAATCTGTTCTACATTAGATGGTAGTAACGGGTGAGCCGTCTTCTCTGGATGATGTCAAAGTTAACAGAACGCCAGACCAGGTGTACCTACTATGAAGAAAAAGAGAGAGAGCAAAAAGTTAAAAGCTGAAATGACGACAGTCATTTCAATGTAATACAATGCAAAACTGGAGAACCGTAGAATGAAGAACAGTAGAAATCAGTAGAGTGAGAAAATTAGACCCTGATGTCCTCCAGCAGCCTAAGACTATCACAGCACAACTATAGAGATAGCTCAGGGTAACATGAGCCACTCTAGTTATAAGCTTTGTCAAAAAGGAAGGTTTTAAGATTAGTCTTAAAAGTAGACAGGGTGTCTGCCTCACGGACCAAAACTGGGAGTTGGTTCCACAGGAGAGGAGCCTGATAGCTAAAGGATCTGCCTCCCATTCTACTTTTAGAGACTCTAGGAACCACCAGCAGACCTGCAGTCTGAGAGCGAAGTGCTCTGTTAGGAACATACGGGGTAATCAGAGCTCTGATATACGATGGAGCTTGATTATTAAGGGCTTCATACGTTAGAAGAAGAATTTTAAATTCTATTCTTGATTTAACAGGAAGCCAATGAAGGGAAGCTAAAATTGGAGAAATATGATCCCTCTTGTTGATTTTCATCAGGACTCTTGCCGCAGCATTTTGGATCAGCTGAAGACTTTGAACTGCATTTTGTGGACTTCCTGATAGTAAAGAATTACAATAGTCCAGCCTTGAAGTAACAAATGCATGGACTAGTTTTTCAGCATCACCCCTGGACAGAATGTTTCTAATTTTGGCGATATTCCTGAGGTGAAAAAAGGAAACTCTAGAAACCTGTTTAATATGGGATTTAAATGACATGTCTTGGTCGAAAACAACACCAAGGTTTTTTACTTTATTACCGGAGGCCAAGTTAATGCCATCCAGATTAAGTGATTGATTAAGAAGTTTATTTTTTGAGGACTCTGGCCCAAAGATTACAACTTCTGTCTTGTCAGAATTTAAATGCAGGAAATTTAAAGTCATCCAGCTTTTGATGTCATCAAGACATGACTGCAGTCGAAGTAACTGATTGGATTCATCAGGATTTATGGATTTTGGAAATTTTACAAAGAAGCATCTTACAACTAAGTTCAGGCAGACAAACATTTAACATTTCATCACATTACAAACTTGTAATGTAACCATGTGTTTGCACAAAGTATTGATTTAGAGGTACGCTTTGATTATCTTTTAAGTAAAAAATATTAAAAATAATAAAAATCAAAAACAACTGTGTCATTTTCGCTTTAATTGTACAACGCTGAACTACTCTGTGTTGTTCTACATTAAAAGACATTAACATACAGTTATCTCTCTTTTTTAAACATTATCTCATAACATGCTTTCCATTTGGAATACTAGGGATTTATTATTTCATACTCACTGTTTCAGTCGAATATCCCTGCTCTTTTCTTCCAGGATGTCCAAGGAGTCGCATCTAGATGCAGATCTAGTTCTCAGCCTGTTTTTCAAGCTGAAAAATCAAGTAACAAATCAGGTATCATCAGCCAAATCTCGCTGCTCTGCTGAAGCGCCGACAGCAGCGAGAGATCAGGATGAGACGAGCTTGTGAGCGGCAGAGGAGCGCAGCAGAGGAGAGCTTCTACAAAATAAAAGTCACTGCATACTTTTATTTTGGAAAAGATATAGAACAAAAAATACAAAACAAACAGAAGCAATTATTTAGGATATAATAGAAGTGACTACTTGCTCCTTAATTGCTTACACACACACACACACAAATCTTGTGTCGTAAAGTAAGCCTTTTTCCATTTAAGGGTTTCAAAATATATTCTGAATAAATAATTGGGCCCTTGCTAGTTAAAAAAGAAAGGTTGTATTTAGTAAATCCAACCTCAGAAAGAAAACACCTTCAACAAGACATTTTATTTATTTGTTAAGTATTTTGTATCAATACTGTTTTGATTATTATTAAAACCTAATTTAATTATCATTAGTAGCAGAGAGGGAAGAGGAACTGACAGTCTAGGACTGAGAGTAGGGACTTTGAATGTTGGGATTATGACAGGAGAAGTTTGAGGGTTGGCTGACATGATGCAGAGGAGGAAGGCGTGTATACACTTACGAGCAGGACTCAAGCTGTTCTACCATGGTGTAGATGGGAAAAGAAATGGTGTAGGAGTAATCTTGACAGAGGGGTTTGTCAAGAAGGTTCTGCAGGTGAAAGCATGTCAGATAGGGTGATGTGTCTGAAGTTAGAAATTGATGGTGTGACGTTCAATGTATGCCTGTGGGGCATAGCCACTTATTTGCATGATCAGTTAGAGTGAGTTGGCAACCCCATGCAATGTGCACACTGAGAAAACGTCGCTGTGCACCTTCTGTGTCTTGCTCCCAATGTGATAGTTCTTTGATTTGCAGTTTAAAATTCAGTACAAAATTTCAAGTCTCTAGTGTGGTCCCATGTCTACTTTGACAACTTATCTATTTAGACTGGTGAGAGGTAACCGATTATTCTACTCTGACAAGACAATGAAATCTAAGAGATATTTTAAAGTTGTATATAGTTGTGTATATATATATCTATATCTATATATATATACACTACCGTTCAAAAGTTTGGGGTCATATTGAAATGTTCTTATTTTTGAAGGAAAAGCACTGTACTTTTCAATGAAGATAACTTTAAACTAGTCTTAACTTTGAAGAAATACACTCTATACATTGCTAATGTGGTAAATGACTATTCTAGCTGCAAATGTCTGGTTTTTGGTGCAATATCTACATAGGTGTATAGAGGCCCATTTCCAGCAACTATCACTCCAGTGTTCTAATGGTACAATGTGTTTGCTCATTGGCTCAGAAGGCTAATTGATGATTAGAAAACCCTTGTGCAATCATGTTCACACATCTGAAAACAGTTTAGCTCGTTACAGAAGCTACAAAACTGACCTTCCTTTGAGCAGATTGAGTTTCTGGAGCATCACATTTGTGGGGTCAATTAAACGCTGAAAATGGCCAGAAAAAGAGAACTTTCATCTGAAACTCGACAGTCTATTCTTGTTCTTAGAAATGAAGGCTATTCCATGTGAGAAATTGCTAAGAAATTGAAGATTTCCTACAACAAAACACCAGTGTCAACATCTACAGTGAAGAGGCGGCTGCGGGATTCTGGGCTTCACGGCAGAGTGGCAAAGAAAAAGCCATATCTGAGACTGGCCAATAAAAGAAAAAGATTAAGATGGGCAAAAGAACACAGACATTGGACAGAGGAAGACTGGAAAAAAGTGTTGTGGACGGATGAATCCAAGTTTGAGGTGTTTGGATCACAAAGAAGAACGCTTGTGAGACGCAGAACAAATGAAAAGATGCTGGAAGAATGCCTGACGCCATCTGTTAAGCATGGTGGAGGTAATGTGATGGTCTGGGGTTGCTTTGGTGCTGGTAAGGTGGGAGATTTGTACAGGGTAAAAGGGATTCTGAATAAGGAAGGCTATCACTCCATTTTGCAATGCCATGCCATACCCAGTGGACAGCGCTTGATTGGAGCCAATTTCATCCTACAACAGGACAATGATGCTAAACACACCTCCAAATTGTGCAAGAACTATTTAGAGCAGAAGCAGGCAGCTGGTATTCTATCGGTAATGGAGTGGCCAGCGCAGTCACCAGATCTGAACCCCATTGAGCTGTTGTGGGAACAGCTTGACCGTATGGTACGCAAGAAGTGCCCATCCAACCAATCCAACTTGTGGGAGCTGCTTCTGGAAGCGTGGGGTGTAATTTCTCCAGATTTCCTCAACAAATTAACAGCTAGAATGCCAAAGGTCTGCAATGCTGTAATTGCTGCAAATTGAGGATTCTTTGACGAAAGCAAAGTTTGATTTAAAAAAAATCTTATTTCAAATACAAATCATTATTTCTAACCTTGTCAATGTCTTGACTCTATTTTCTATTCATTTCACAACGTATGGTGGTGAATAAGTGTAACTTTTCATGGAAAACACAAAATTGTTTGGGTGACCCCAAACTTTTGAACGGTAGTGTATATAGATAGATAGATAGATAGATAGATATTGATAATTTGCAGTTCAATATCCACCGGTGATTAAGAAATATGACCTACATGTATTTACTGCCGCACTGATTTAGGTGCAAATTACACTGACATCACAATCACCTTCCTGCGGTGTTTTGTGCAGTCTTATTGAACGAATTATGACCCATGGAAAGGTTTTTTATTTATTTATCAGATTTGTATTTACAACGGACATTTTAAAAGTTTTCTGTTAAAACATTTAAGACTGCCAACAAACATGCAGTTTTTTCTCTTCCCGTATGTGTTGTTGTGTTACTGCGCTTCACCGCTGGGGGCAGCAGCGCACCGCCATGCACGTGGAAACGCTTCTTCTTCTTCTTCTTCCAGTTCAGCCCCTTCCTCACAACAGCGATGGCGACAGAAACTAACCCAGAAACAGGCAAGCTGGAGTTGTATCCTTTTATTTCACACGTGGAGTGTAATGGTGGGGTTGCCTGAGAGTTTAAGGTTAAATTAACTTAAATGTTTGCAGTTTACAGGCGTGTGTCTATGTTCTGTTTAATAAATAGTTCTGTTCTGGTAGTCTGGACTGTTTCTGAAAGGAGGAACTGTTTCTCACTGTCTGAGCAAACTGCCTGTTTTAAGCCAGTTAGGATCTAAATGCTAGATAACGCGCGATAGTTTTTAATGCGATCTGTCAGAAGTTTATATACACTGAGATTACCTATTGCCTGTAAACAATCTGGGATTATCCCCGGATAGCCCAGAACATTGACCCACTAATAGGGATGGGTTACATCTGAAAATAGTCATGTCATTTTGAGATGATGAAACCCAATTGTCTGTGTCTCAGAATATGTATACGTATATATACAGTACAGACCAACAGTTTGGACACACCTTGTCATTCAAAGAGTTTTCTTTATTTTCACGGCTCATCAAGAGAATGCCAAGAGTTTGCGAAGCAGTAATCAAAGCAAAAGGTGGCTACTTTGAAGAACCTAGAATATAAGACATATTTTCAGTTGTTTCACACTTTTTTGTTAAGTATATAATTCCACATGTGTTAATTCATAGTTTTGATGCCTTCAGCGTCAATCTACAGTTTTCATAGTCATGAAAATAAAAGAAAACTCTTTGAATGAGAAGGTGTGTCCAAACTTTTGGTCTGTACTGTACATATTATAAAAAAGTTAAATGGTGTGACGTCCTAAATGATATATGCAGGTTTAAACGGCAGGAGAATGGCCAGACATCATCCAGGTCAGGACGGAGACATGTTCTGGGCTCCAGAGATGAATCTGGTCCCCAGCTCTGTCAACTGCAGTCTCACTTGTAGAATTAGACCTTTTACAGATTACAAATCTATATTATTAATATAAATTTACAGTCCTCTCATCTTATTTTTTAAAGCATCTTTAATGCAGTCAGAATGTTTGGTTATTAATAAACCAGTTTGATGTCGTATTTTATTTTTGTTTTGTTTTAAGTGCTTCTCAGCTAAAAGCACTCAGTGAATAGTCCTTACCGGAAATGATTCCATTATCGTCCAGCGTTGGGAAACCTTTGCACACGGTAATCTTTAGGTTTGCCTGATGTCGTCCAGTCTTCCTTGACCGACCGAAGCTTCCTGGACGTCCCCTTTCCATCGTCCCGCGAGGCCACCATTGCCCTGCGGTCGCTGTCCCCCGACCGGGAGCCGAGGAGAGGTGCCATCAGCAAGCAGCTGAGTGTGTCTGGAAGCACGCTGTCTGTGTAAGAGCTCTGAGCCTTTCTGTCTTGTTTCAGCCGTTGGCCAGCTTGGCGCCTGTCTGACTGAACATCTGTCGCTGTGTTTCAGCAGGTGGAGCGCAGACGAAGCTCGAATCCTCAGAGTGTCCGTCAACTCATTCCTGGACCATCTGTCGCTCGTAGTGGAGACCATGGAGGACTTCGGACCGCCCGTCGACCTGTGACTCAGGACTCAGAGATGTTGGGTGCTCTCAGTTTTCCCTCTTGGGAAATTAATGGATTCAGCATATTTGACAAAAGACACGTTGAACACTGCTGGAATTTTCAAATCCAGCAAACAAAACAATGGGATCCGACTTGCAGTTTTAAATTCAGAAAGCCATTTCAGAGATGCTGCTTCTCAATAAGTTGTGTCTTTCAGTGAGTATTTATTTTGGATTTTCTTTTAACCAAAAAGCCCGGCAGAAATACGAGAGGAGTTTTTGTTTGACGTTTGAATTAATACACTGGTGAAGTTCAGAATTCCTGTGGGATGTATTTCATAAAATGTTGGACGTGGTGAGTTTTGTAAAGATATTTCACCAGTTTGTGATTTCTAAATAAAAAAGAAAATTGGAACGTTTAGTTATTATTAAAGCAGTCTGCCTTGATCAAAGGTAGATGTTGAGTGGAAGTAATGGCAGCTTTCTGAGGGGAGTTCGTGACAATCCAGGGTAGACAAAATGCTTGCCCCATTTACAAGGCAGTTGCAACTGCAATAAAGGTGTAATAAACCACGAGTAAACTAACACTTTGAATCTGAATCCATTACACCACTCTGTCACTTCTGGTAGATGTAACACTTGCTCCTGCCTCACTTTTCTTTATCAAAGTTCTCCATTCATATTTAATTCTGTGGGTTTTTTTTTAACAAGATGCTGAAAATGAATTATTCTTTTTAGCGTTTTAGCTAAGCTACTTGTGTAGAAATAGCTGGACGGGTTGAAAAACGTAACAATTCAAAGTGGATTTTCAAAGATAAATTCAAGGCCATCAGTTTCGTTGCTAAATTCCCCAACATGTCTCTCGCAGACAGCTGTGTGGATATTTCTACATAACAATGGTAGGACAGCAAATTTTTTTTTATCACATGTAGGAAAAATGTGTCTCAGACTCCATGAGCCACTATTATCATTACTGTGTGTGTATTGTTCTGTCACTGGCAGTGTTGTTTTTTTCAACAACAAAAAAAATGTCCCCTCTGACATTTTTTACTTCATTTGATCAGACTATGAACTTTTTTCCCACAAAACTTTATTTATTTTCTAAATTTTAGCCAGGACTGGGTATGTGTAGAAGAAGAAGAAAAAGGCTTCCTTCTAGCACTCCTGCTCCTTGGTCTGATCAGTTTCTGTCTTTTTAACAGAAAAAAATAAATCAGAGCGAAACCTCGGCGATTTGTCTCTCCAAATGAGAATTTAACATTAAACTTATTTTTTTTATCCTTCAAATCAGAAATATCAAATTCTGTACAAGAGTCATGGACGTTACAGAAAGTAGATATAAAGTGATAAATAATTGATCAAATTGGCTAGAAGTCAGCTAAAACTAATGATGTCAATTCAACATCCATTTTGATCCCCTTTCCAGTTGCTTTTTATTCCTCTGAGTTCTCCTTCAACTGTTGAGGTGAAAAGTGTCCATTTTAGCTTGATTTAGAATAAGTAGTTTCTCTTCTCTATAAGCTGTCGTTTAAAAGTATATTTGTTGCATTGTGCTTGTGGTAATGTAGAAGGCCAGCAGATGGCGCTGTGTACAAACACTTTCGGCATCAGCTTTTCAGTATGAAATCCCGACTGAATGGAAAAGAAATCAGCGCCAAGTTTCTGCAGACAACCAAATATTGATCGTTTTAATACTTGCCAGGTTAAACGGCGATGGTCCAAAATTTCTGAACTTTACATTGCATGGTGTTGAGGCTGGTATCTAGGCCTCAAAAAGCATCAACACCTTTCAGAGAGAGAGACAGAGCAATGTGCTCGTGACTCTGCTCCCTTCAGCGGTACAAAGAGGATAACTATAAGAAGATATCAGCTAGCTGGTTCTAAATGGTGTGGCTGCAGGTCCAGAAATGCTCCAGCTTTCGGCTGTCACCTGCTTGGTCATTATTTCAGTCTTCTATCTAGCGTACAAGAGCTGTGAATACCAGGCGCCCTACTTTCATCACCTCCAGCCGAAGAATGAGATATCCCTCCGCCTGTGGTTAAAAGTTGTAAATTTGAAGAAACCACCGAAACAATGGTATATTTGTTCTTTTAATTTCGTGGACAAAAGACCGATAGAAGACCACACGATGCCAGAAAAGTGGCTGGGCTACGAAGTTCCATTAAAATCTCCGTGGAGACGTCAAGAGGACAGGAGATACAGGTGAGCTAAGACATGTTTACAGTGTTTACGTTTGTGTCGCTCTTGATAAAACATATGCTTTCACATTAAGACAGCCGTCTTTTAGCTTTGTTCTGTCTGTCAATTATTATCTGAATATTTTTCATCCCTGCTGGTAGGTTTTTGGGGTTCCGTTTGTAAAGTTATACAATTAAAGATTTACAGCAAAATGTTTAGCCTGTCATAAAAGGCAGGGTTCATTATTCATATTTTTGTTATTCATAAATCTACAAATAAGTCACAGTTCCAAGTTTAATATTTAAATAACAAGCTTAATATTTAGCTCCAAAGTAAACATCTAGTTTGTAAACTATACATTTAATTTGGAGTTCAATATTTCATTTGAAAATTAAATGCTTGGTTTGCATCTTAATATATAGTTTACAATCTAAACATTTAGCTGGGTAATTAAATATTTAGTTTGGAACGGTAACATTTACAAATGTATAACATGGTGAAAATCTGACTTTAAAAACGAAAACCCATTTTTTCCTAAATCGCCACAAACGTATTAGTTTTAGGTATAGCTAATGATCCACTGATTTTTCCTTGTTGACCGGACTTTCCCTTTAAATCGTCTCCTGTTTCACCGTCTCCTCGTGATCGCTTCGACGCCATATTGTGGTATCACTGACTAATCGCGTCACGTTGTAATAACGCAAGACCTGAGCTATGAGCAATTCAAATTCATGCTCAGATATCCTGAGTCCAGACCACCGCGCCGGCGTCACAGTGCGTTCTAGATGACAGGTACTAGCTATTAATCTTAATTCTATGAAGGATGTTTAAAATTTCGGACTCTTAAAAAAATACTTTTGGTCTCCAAAAGGGGTTGCGCGCGCCCCCGCCTGGATCCGCCACTGGATATGAATATTTGAATGAGTATGAGTTATGATGCAGGTGGTGCTCTATTAGCTTGGTGTTAACGTAGTTTTAAGTAGTCTTGATATGTTTTATGCTGTTTTCTAAACTGATTGTGGTCTTGTGCGGTCTTGTCCGGACCGCTCCATAATGGACCTTACCAGAGGGGCCGCTTTTCATTGGCTGATGCCCATTCTACGTCATAGAGTGGCTACAACGTGCGAAGAAGTCTCACAAACACAAGCTAATGTAGTGCTAGATTACTACTGTACTAGCATACTGGCATAAAGTTTTCGAATCAACAATCGAAAAATAATGGTTCTCCATTGCCAGTGGGGTATCTGTACTGGTGATGTCAGATATCCTGATCGTATTTGTGGTCGGAAAATTCACAGATTTCCAAAATCAGGAGCAGAATGCCGGGGTTGGATCAAAGCTTGTGCACGACCACATGAGCAGCTCAACCTTCGTAGGTTTAACAAGAACAAGGGAGTGTGTGCTGGTGTAAGTATTATTGCTTTGCTTTAATACTTAAAGCAAAGCAATAATACTTATTGCTTTTTATTTATTTATTTATTAGCATTTTGTCGGCGGGGATGGGCCAACAGCGTCCCATCCTTATCCGACACCAGCTGACGGAGCGCGAGTGCATACAGCTAGGCGCGCACGAAAAAGAGCATCGCAAAGTGTCCAACGTGTACTGTATCTGACATACACTAAATATTTTATTTTAGCAGAAAAGGCTTTGGACGAAACTGTTCCTCGTGTTAGCCACTCTAGCACCAAGTACAACGTATCAGGCTAGCCACACAAACATTTGCCAACAAACCACAGGAATTATCCACTGATTTCAAAAGTAACAGACAAAACGATGAATGCACAACTTACCCAGCCTTGCAAGAACAATAGGCATCAGTTATCTTGTCCACATCTATATTAATGCTGAGGGTGTGAGCGTCTGCCGTTTTCCTCATCGACCGAAAGCATTTTGCTGTGACGTGCACAACTTTGGAGGCATCGCTTGGCTCAAATACCTTTAACTCATCCAAAAATGTTGACATGAACTTGTTAGTTCCTCTGTCCATTGTTGTAGATGATATTTGTTCAAAATCAGGCAGAAACGACGCACTAATCGAGTCGGGAATACTCCGCAAAGAATCAGTCCAAGTGGAAGACGCCGTGTTTACATAGAAACTTCCATAGCCGCGAGGCTTTGTTTGTGAGACTTCAGATTTTTAAAGTCAGTTGTGGGCGGAGCTTGGTAAGGTCCATGGGACCGCTCCATAATCAGAGTCACCTATGCAGAAAGATACTGACACTACAGGCACCGATGGATCACACCTAGGAGAAGAGAAGAAGAAGAAGTTTTCCCATGGCTTCCTGGAGTATCTTCGTTTTGGTGATGAAGTGACGGCAGACAGAGGCTTTACCATCGGAGATCTGTTGTTTGAGAGGAGATTTAACCTTATTCTACCAGCATTCACCCATAAAAGGAGGACAGTTGTCTGATGAGGATGTAACTGCCACAAGGATTGCAAATGTCCACATACATGTGGAAAGAGTTATCAGGAGGCTCAGAGTTTTGACAATAATCTCCCAGACTGTAACTATCAAGTTGGTAAATAAAATGGACAAAATCTTTCAAGTCTGTGCAGCCCCTTAGAACATGCAGGAGTAGATCATCCACGAGGATGCTGATTGAGCGGAGAAGTTTACATGTCAAAAACATCCTGATTAGTAATGTTCTACTGTAAATCAGTGGAATTATAATACACTAGAATGTGTTTTGGATTTCTGCTTTTAAATATTTCTTTGTGTAGCACCTTGAGGTTTTACATTTTGGAATTACTTTTCATTTTTAATAACTTTTCAAGTATTGTATATCCTTAGTTTTAGACTATTTAAATGTTTACATATACATAAATTGTGTCCGACTAAAATGTGTATTATTAAAGTTTGCAATCTATTTCACTTGCTAATGTAATTTGCATTTATTCATATTTTGATCAAGTTGATGTTGTCCTAAGCACATGTAAAGAACTAAAGTGTATCTTATGTACATAAACTGGCAAAAAGATAAGATTATTTCATTTATTGAATTAATGCAACTTGTTTACATTAAATGTAGTACATTTCACTTATGGCATATTTGTAGGCCGTTTAATTCTTGTGGTGCAGGAAACATCCATCATTCAGCCTTTTGGGGACGGCGCTACTCATCTGTTCAGGACAATCCAGTCAGACCTTTGGCCACTGCAAACTGCACCTTTTAACAAAGTTAAAGGAACAGTTATTTTTTTATTTATATTACAGTACTTGGTATCATCATATTTATATAAAATATGGATAGTTTATAGTGACAACCATAAACCGTCCATATTTTTCTACTTACCTTCCTGATGTACTTATCCAACTTGCCATTCAAGATTAGACTGTTATGAATTAGAATGGTGTGCTTACCTTCACAGAAAGGAAGAGGTGGTGTTTTGACAGAATATTACCCAAACCTGAATGACCTTAAACAGCATCAATGAACAAAAGATCAGACTTTTGTTTATCTTGAAAAGCTGCACAATCTGTTGATTAGAAAAATAAAAACATTGTTCATGCTTTTTGTACTAATTTATAACCATCCATCCATTTTCCTACACCCTTATCCCTGTTGGGATGGCAAGGAGTGCTGGTGCCTATCTCCAGCAGTCAATGGCGAGAGGCGGGGTACACCTGGACAGGTAATATATCTGAAATATGAGTGGCTGGCAAATACATTACGCGTTCTTCCATGTGTCAGAGACACTCCTGTGGTATGCCAGAGGAGTACACATGCACTGTTCTTCTCTCCTAGGTGTGATCCATCGGTGCCTGTAGTGTCAGTATCTTTCTGCATAGGTGACTGATTATGGAGCGGTTCGGTCAGCCTCTGCATCACAGCGGCGGTCATCTGTCAAACACAAGACCGCACAAGACCACAATCGGTTTAGCAAACAGCATAAAACATATCAAGACTACTTAAAACTACGTTAACACCAAGCTAATAGAGCACCACCTGCATCATTACTCATACTCATTCAAATATTCATATCACACATTCCTTCTAGTTTTTAAAAACAGCCTGTTTTAGTACCTGGGATACCATTTGTAAGGTGACACAGTCAAGATATAACAGCAAAAGTTTGGGTTCTATAAGAGGAAAAAATGGGTTTTCGTTTTTAAAGTCAGATTTTCACCATGTTATACATTTGTAAATGTTACCGTTCCAAACTAAATATTTAATTACACAGCTAAATGTTTAGATTGTAAACTATATATTAAGATGCAAACCAAGCATTTAATTTTCAAATGAAATATTGAACTCCAAATTAAATGTTTAGTTTACAAACTAGACGTTTACTTTGGAGCTAAATATTAAGCTTGTTATTTAAATATTAAACTTGGAACTGTGACTTATTTATAGATTTATGAATAACAAAAATATGAATAATGAACCCTGCCTTTTATGTCATATGACAGGCTAAACATTTTGCTGTAAATCTTTCATTGTATAACTTTACAAACGGAACCCCAAAAACCTACCAGCAGGGATGAAAAATATTCAGATAATAATTGACAGACAGAACAAAACTAAAAGACGGCTGTCTTAATGTGAAAGCATATGTTTTATTAAGAGCGACACAAACGTAAACACTGTAAACATGTCTTAGCTCACCTGTATCTCCTGTCCTCTTGACGTCTCCACGGAGATTTTAATGGAACTTCGTAGCCCGGCCACTTTTCTGGCATCGTGTGGTCTTCTATCGGTCTTTTGTCCACGAAATTAAAAGAACAAACATACCATTGTTTCGGTGGTTTCTTCAAATTTACAACTTTTAACTACAGGCGGAGGGATATCTCATTCTTCGGCTGGGGGTGAAGAAAGTAGGGCGCCTGGTATTCACAGCTCTTGTACGCGGTCGATGATTAAAACACTTCTGCTCCACATAAACCTTTCTTTTACACCCGTTATCATGACAGCCTCTAACCGGACAAACGATCCCGGCCTTCCATAAAATCATAACGACAAGTAATTTGGTACAAAGTAGCTGCATGAGTCGCTGTCCAGCTGACTCGCCAGTGACAGGAAGTGACACATCGGAAGTCTCGCACGGAAAACCGTCACTCACTGTCTCCGTATTTCCGTTGAAAATAAGGTGATACTAGCGAGCATAAAGTAAAACTTGATCCATTCCCATAAATTTGCCATTTTAGTTCCCGAGTAGATGACGCACATGCTTTTTCTTCGTCTTAAATGAGTCAGACTAAAAGCATACTAGCGCCACCATCTGGAACAGTTATCACGTTTTTACAAGATAATTATCATGTTTATACAAGATAATTATCAAGTTTTTACAAGATAATTATCACGTTTATACAAGATAATTATCACGGGTTTACAAGATAATTATCACATTTTTACAAGATAATTATCATGTTTATACAAGATAAGTAGCAAAAAAATTATTTTCTCCAGTGGCAGCATTACGCTTCCGTAGTTTTCAGTTATTTTGTATTTAGATTTTTTTTTGTACGTCTCCTGTCTGGCAGTGTAGCATTAAGAATTGCTGTGTTAGTTCCAAAGAGAACCCAACAGATTTACTTTCACAAGTCATTACTGCTTTTGCCATACTGCTCCGCTTGATATATATGCAAAAAACTTTATTAGATATCATTCTGGGATTATTTCAAGTTCAATGGACACTAGATTAATATTTGCTTTTAGCTTCCATTTTCCTGTTTTATTTTGTTTAAATTTCCCTATAGTTTATTCCAACAGTTTTTTTTATTTGCTTTTTTTCTGTCTGTATTTTCCAATGTTTTAATCATATAAAGCACTTTGCATTGTCCTTGTACTGAAATGTGCTATATAAATAAATTTGTCTTGCCTTGATGGTCGCACACTATCCGGCAGAACGTACACGTAACGTGTGCAATTCAAGTATTTTGATTGGACGAACCGAGCTTGGGGCCAGAGGATTTGTGCCCCACGGATGTCTACTGAGAGCGTGTTGGGCATGTGCACTGCAGTTTCAGGTGTTCATTAGTTAAACAAACGTTGTTATATAGACACAAATGTTTCCAACAGAATTTTATTGGTAAGGGAATCTGTGTTTTTTACAATATTGCTCTATAAAAATGATCATGTCTCGCTGATTATTGCGAACATAGAGCTCCACAGCGACATCTGGTGGGGCCTGGCCCCACTAGCCCCAGATGCAGAGATGCCACAGCTAGAAATACTCGTGTCTATGCATTCAGCCTCACTGCCCTCATCCTCGCCATTCTCACTTTCTCCTGGAAACCTTTCCTGCAGCTCATCCTCTTCATCGCCACTTAATTCTAATTCATTATATTTTCACTATAT